>ML781426.1:890091-903388 GCA_009831015.1 Picea engelmannii | reverse complement strand
TAGCCACACCAATATACTCATTTTAAAATCCTCAAACAAATCTTTCCAACACAAATCAACAATTGTTAAGCCTTAGGACAATTACACTTACTTTGTCGTTGCAATGCACAAGTATTCCACGAAGAATGAATCTTTCTCGGAATTGCACACCGACACCAATGCATCATATGTAAGCCAAGTAAACAATGAAATATGGCGATTAATGTATACAACTCTAATGGAAAATAACACAGTTTGAGTTCGAGTTGCAAAATAAACATGTTGTGCAAGAATAACTACAACAATTCGATGGAAACAAATATGCTTAAGCTGGGAATGACCATGTTATTCTTTCATAGCATGTTATTCTTTCACAACGGTTATTCTTTCACGGCATGTTTATTTTGCAACCGGAACTTAAACTATGTTGTTTTCCATTAGAGTTGTATACAAAAATCGCCATATTTCTTTGTTTACTTGGCTTACGTATGATGCATTAGTGTTGGTGTGCAATCCTAAGCAGGATTCATTCTTCATGGAATAATTGTGTACCACAATGACAAAGCAAGTGGAAGTGGCCAATGGCTTAGCAATTGTTGATTTGTGTTGGAACGATTTGTCTGAGGATTTTAAAATGAGTATATTGGCGTGGCTACCCGTGGAATTTGTCTATAAATATTGGAGTGTGTGAAAGGAATGGAATGCCCTCCTTTCATTTAAATACTTCTTAACAAGTATGTGGGAAGAGGCGCCCAACAACAAGAAGCCATGGTTGTTGCTGTGTGATTCGAACGGAAATCCCTTGTTGGGCTTTCAACCTTTACACGTGGACATGGAGAGCATGCTTCTCCCTTTCTTTCCTAAAGAAACAACTTCCCTACCAAGCCCCCGTTGAAGTCAATTGAACAAAATCAGCGGTAGACCTAGTCTTGGTAGACTTCATACACTTGGAAGCATATGGTTTTCGCTATCAGGTTCACGTTTGCAATCCTTATACGCGAACTTTCATCAAACTTGGGCACCATCGAAAGTCATCAATAAGTGCATTGTGGTCGATGGTGACAGACCATTAGAATACATTTACCTCTAGCGTACAGAATATGAAAATGTATGTTTTTTGCAAATGTATTATGATGGTCCGTCGCCATCGAATGTAATTTGATGAAATTTCGCATATAAAGATTGTAGACACGGACTTGATAGCAAAAACTGAATGCTTCCAAGTTTACGAATTCTACCAAGACTGGTTTGTTGTTGGTTATGTGCAACTGACGTCAACACGACCCTGGTAGGGAAGTTTTTCCTTTAGGAAAGAAAGGGACAAGCAGGTTCTCTATGTCCATGTGTAAAGGCTGAAATCCCAACAAAGGATTTCGATTCGAATCACACAGTGACAGCCATGGTTGCTTTTTGTTGGGCGTCTCTGCCCAAATACTAGTTAAAAAGTATTTGGATGAAAGGAGGGTGTTCCATTCTTTACACATGCTCCAATATTTATAGATAAATTCCACGCGTAGCCACGCCAATATACTCATTTTAAAATCCCCAAACAAATCATTCCAACACAAATCAACAACTGCTAAGCCTTGGGAAAATTCCACTTGCTTTGTCGTTGCAGTGCACAAGTATTCCACGAAGAATGAATCTTGCTCAGGATTGCACACCGACACCAGTGCATCATATGTAAGCCAAGTAAACTATGAAATATGGTGATTAATGTATACAACTCTAATGGAAAACAACACAGTTTAAGTTCGGGTTGCAAAATAAACATGTTGTGCAAGAATAACTACAACAATTCGACGGAAACAAATATGCTTAAGCTGGGAACAACCATGTTATTCTTTCATAGCATGTTATTCTTTCACAACGGTTATTCTATCACAACATGTTTATTTTGCAACCGGAACTTAAACTGTGTTGTTTTCCATTAGATTTGTATACAAAAATCACCATATTTCATTGTTTACTTGGCTTACGTATGATGCATTAGTGTCGGTTTTCAATCCTGAGCAGGATTCGTTCTTCATGGAATACTTGTGTTCCGCAATGACAAAGAAAGTGGAAGTGGCCTATGGCTTAGCAATTGTTGATTTGTGTTGTGCAAGAATAACTACAACAATTCGACGGAAACAAATATGAACAACCATGTTATTCTTTCATAGCATGTTATTCTTTCACAACGGTTATTCTTTCACAGCATGTTTATTTTGCAACCGAAACTTAAACTGTGTTGTTTTCCATTAGATTTGTATACAAAAATCACCATATTTCATTGTTTACTTGGCTTACGTATGATGCATTAGTGTCAGTTTGCAATCCTGAGCAGGATTCGTTCTTCATTGAATACTTGTGTTCCGCAATGACAAAGCAAGTGGAAGTGGCCTATGGCTTAGCAATTGTTGATTTGTGTTGGAACGATTTGTCTGAGGATTTTAAAATGAGTATATTGGTGTGGCTACACGTGGAATTTGTCTATAAATATTGGAGTGTGTGCAAAGAATGGAATGCCCTCCTTTCATCCAAATACTTCTTAACAAGTATGTGGGAAGAGGCGCCCAACAACAAGAAGCCATGGTTGTTGTTGTGTGATTCGAATGGAAATCCCGTGTTGGGATTTCATCCTTTACACATGGACATGGAGAGCATGCTTCTCCCTTTCTTTCCTAAAGGAATAGCTTCCCTACCAAGCCCCCATTGAAATCAATTGAACAAAATCAGCGGCAAGCCTAGTCTTGGTAGACTTCGTACACTTGGAAGCATAGGGTTTTCAATATCAGGTTTGCGTCTGCAATCCTTATACGCGAACTTTCATCAAACTTGGGCAATATCAAAAGTCATCGATAAGTGCATCGTGGTCGATGGCGACAGGCCATCAAAATACATTTACCTTTGGCGTGCACAATATGAAAATGTATGTTTTGTGCAAATGTATAATGATGACTCGTCATCATTTAATGTAATTTGTTGAAAGTTCGCGTATAAGGATTGCAAACGCGGACCTGATAACGAAAACCGAATGTTTCCAAGTTTATGAAGTCTACCAAGACTGGCCTGTTGTTGATTCTGTGCAATTGAATTCAACACGACCCCGGTAGGACAGTTGTTCCTTTAGGAAAGAAAGGGAGAAGATGGTTCTCCATGTCCATGTTTAAAGGTTGAAATCCCAACAAAGGATTTCGATTCGAATCACACAGTGACAGCCATCGTTTATTTTTGTTGGGCGTCTCTGCTCACATACTAGTTAAAAAGTATTTGGATGAAAGGAGGGTGTTCCATTCTTTACACATGCTCTGATATTTATAGACAAATTCCACGCGTAGCCAAGCCAATATACTCATCTTAAAATCCTCAAACAAATCGTTCCAACACAAATCAACAATTGCTAAGCCTTAGGAAAATTCCACTTGCTTTGTCGTTGCAGTGCACAAGTATTCCACGAAGAATGAATCATGCTCACGATTGCACACCGACACCAATGCATCATATGTAAGCCAAGTAAACAATGAAATGTGGCGATTAATGTATACAAATATAATTGAAAACAACACAGTTTAAGTTCGGGTTGAAAAATAAACATGTTGTGCAAGAATAACTACAACAATTCGACGGAAACAAATATGCTTAAACTGGGAACGACCATGTTATTCTTTCATAGCATGTTATTCTTTCACAGCATGTTTATTTTGCAACCGAAACTTAAACGGTGTTGTTTTCCGTTAGAGTTGTATACAAATATCGCCATATTTCATTGTTTACTTGGCTCACGTATGACACATTAGTGTCAGTTTGCAATCCTGAGCAGGATTCATTCTTCATGGAATACTTGTGTACCGCAATGACAAAGCAAGTGGAAGTGGCCTATGGCTTAGAAATTGTTCATTTGTGTTGGAACGATTTGTCTGAGGATTTTAAAATGAGTATATTGGCGTGGCTACCCATGGAATTTTTCTATAAATATTGGAGCGTGTGCAAAGAATGGAATGCCCTCCTTTCATCCAAATACTTCTTAACTAGTATGTGGGAAGAGGTGCCCAACAACAAGAAGCCATGGTTTTTGTTGTGTGATTCGAATGGAAATCCCTTATTGGGCTTTCAGCCTTTACACATGGACATGGAGAGCATGCTTCTCCCTTTCTTTCCTAAAGGAACAACTTCCCCCCGTTGAAGTCAATTGAACAAACTCAGCGGCAGGCCTAGTCTTGGTAGACTTCGTACACTTGGAAGCATTGGGTTTTCTCTATCAGGTTCGCATCAGCAATCCTTATACGTGAAATTTTATCAAACTTGGGAACTATCGAAAGTCATCGATAAGTGCATCGTGGTCGATGGCGACAGACCATCAGAGTACATTTACCTCTGGCGTGCAAAATATGAAAATTTATGTTTTGTGCAAATGTATTTTGATGGCTCATCACCATCAAATGCAATTTGATGAAATTTCGCATTGCAGACGTGAACCTGATAGCGAAAACCGAAAGTTTCCAAGTTTATGAAGTCTACCAAGACTGGCCTGCAGCTGATTCTGTGCAATTGACTTCAACACAACCCTAGTAGGGCAGTTGTTCCTTTAGGAAAGAAAGGAGAAGCAGGTTCTCCATGTCCATGTGTAAAGGTTGAAATCCCAACAAAGGATTTCGATTCGAATCACACAGTGATAGCCATGGTTCCTTGGTCTTGGGTGTCTCTGCCCACATACTAGTTAAAAAATATTTGGATGAAAGGAGGGTGTTCCATTCTTTACACACGCTCTGATATTTATTGACAAATTCCACGCATAACCACACCAATATACTCATTTTAAAATCCTCAAACAAATCGTTCCAATACAAATCAACAACTACTAGGCCTTAGAAAAATTCCACTTGCTTTGTCATTGTGGTGCACAAGTATTCCATGAAGAATAAATATTGCTCAGGATTGCACACTGACACCAATGCATCATGTGTAAGACAAGTAAACAATGAAATATGGCGATTAATGTATACAACTCTAATGGAAAACAACACAGTTTAAGTTCGGGTTGCAAAATAAACATGTTGTGTAAGAATAACTACAACAATTCGACGGAAACAAATATGCTTAAGCTGGGAACGACCATGTTATTCTTTCATAGCATGGTATTCTTTTACAACGGTTATTCTTTCACGGCATGTTTATTTTGCAACCGGAACTTAAACTGTGTTGTTTTCCATTAGAGTTTTATACAAAAATCGCCATATTTCATTGTTTACTTTGCTTACGTATGACGCATTAGTGTAAGTGTGAAATCCTAAGCAGGATTTATTCTTCATGGAATACTTGTGTACCGCAATGAAAAAGAAAGTACAATTGTTGATTTGTGTTGGAACGATTTGTCTGAGGATTTTAAAATGAGTATATTGGCGTGGCTACCCGTGGAATTTGTCTATAAATATTGGAGTGTGTGCAAAGAATGGAATGCACTCCTTTCATCCAAATAATTCTTAACTAGTATGTGGGAAGAGGCACCCAACAACAAGAAGCCATGGTTGTTGTTGTGTGATTCGAACGGAAATCCCTTGTTGGGGTTTCAGCCTTTACACATGGACATGGAGAGCATGCTTCTCCCTTTCTTTCCTAAAGGAACAACTTCCCTACCAAGCCCTCGTTGAAGTCAATTGAACAAAATCAACAGTAGGCCTAGTCTTGGTAGACTTCGTACACTTGGAAGCATTTGGTTTTCGCTATCAGGTTCGTGTCCGCAATCCTTATATGCAAACTTTCATCAAACTTGGGCACTATCGAAAGTCATCGATAAGTGCATCGTGGTCAATGGTGACAGGCCATCAGAATACATATATCGTTGGCGTGCAGAATATGAAAATGTATGTTTTGTGAAAATGTATTATGATGGCCCATCGCCATCGAATGTAATTGGATGAAACTTCGTGTATAAATATTGTAGACATGTACTTGATAGCGAAAACCTAATGCTTCCAAGTTTACGAAGTCTACCAAGACTGGCATGTTGTTGATTCTGTGCAATTGACTTCAACACAACCCTGGTAGGGAAGTTGTTCCTTTAGGAAAGAAAGTGAGAAGCAGGGACTCCATGTCGATGTGTAAAGGCTAAAATCCCAACAAAGGATTTCGATTAGAATCACACAATGACAGCCATGGTTGCTTGTTGTTGGGTGTCTCTTCCCATATACTAGTTAAAAATTATTTGGATGAAAGGAGGGTGTTCCATTCTTTACACATGCTCTGATATTTATAGAAAAATTCCACGCGTAGCCATGCCAATATACTCATTTTAAAATCCTCAAACAAATCATTTCAGCACAAATCAACAACTACTAAGCCTTAGGAAAATTCTACTTTCTTTGTCATTGCGGTGCACAAGTATTCCACGAAGAATGAATCCTGCTCAGGATTGCACACCGACACCACAACACAACTCTAATGGAAAACAACACAGTTTAAGTTTAGGTTGCAAAATAATCACGTTCTGCAAGAATAACTACAGCAATTCGATGGAAAAAAATATTCTTAAGCTGGGAACGACCATGTTATTCTTTCATAGTATGTTATTCTTTCACAACAGTTATTCTTTCACAGCATGTTTATTTTGCAACTGGAACTTAAACTGTGTTGTTTTCCATTAGAGTTGTATACAAAAATCGCCATTAGAGGTGTGCAATCTTGAGCAGGATTGATTCTTCATGGAATACTTGTGTACCACAATGACAAAGCAAATGGAAGTGGCCTATGGCATAGCAATTGTTGATTTGTGTTGGAACGATTTGTCTGAGGATTTTAAAATGAGTATATTGGCGTGGCTACCCGTGGAATTTTTCTATAAATATTGGAGCGTGTGCAAAGAATGGAATTGCCTCCTTTCATCCAAATACTTCTTAACTAGTATGTGGGAAGAGGCACCCAACAACAAGAAGCCATGGTTGTTGTTGTGTGATTCAAATAGAAATCCCTTGTTGGGCTTTCAGCCTTTACACATGGACATGGAGAGCATGCTTCTCCCTTTCTTTCCTAAAGGAACAACTTCCCTACAAAGCCCTCGTTGAATTCATTTGAACAAAATCAGGGACAGGCCTAGTCTTGGTAGACTTCGTACACTTGGAAGCATTCGATTTTCGCTATCGGGTTTGCGTCTGCAATCCTGATACGCGAACTTTCATCAAACTTGGGCATTATCGAAAGTCATCGATAAGTGCATCGTGGTCGATAGCAGCAGGCCATCAAAATACATTTACCTCTGGCGTGCAGAATATGAAAATGTATGTTTTGTGCAAATGTATTATGATGGCTCGTCGCCATCAAATGTAATTTGATGAAAGTTCGCATATAAGGATTGCAGACGTGAATATGATAGCTAAAACCGAATGCTTCCATGTTTAAGAAGTCTACCAATACCGGCCTATTGTTGATTCAGTGCAATTGACTTCAACACAACCCTAGTCAGGCAGTTGTTCCTTTAGGAAATAAATTGAGAAGCAGGTTCTCCATGTCCATGTGTAAAGGTTGAAATCCCAACAAAGGCTTACGATTCGAATCACACATTGACAGCCATGGTTTCTTGTTGTTGGGCGTCTCTGCCCACATACTAGTTAAAAAGTATTTATAGAGAAATTCCATTCTTTACCCACGCTTCGATATTTATAGACAAATTCCACACGTAGCCACGCCAATATACTCATTTTAAAATCCTCAAACAGATCGTTCCAACACAAATCAACAATTGCTAAGCCTTAGGAAAATTCCACTTGCTTTGTCATTGCAGTGCACAAGTATTCCACGAAGAATGAATCTTGCTCATGATTTCACACCGACACCAATGCATCATATGTAAGCCAAGTAAACAATGAAATATGGCAATTAATGTATACAACTCTAATGGAAAACAACACAGTTTGAGTTCGAGTTGCAAAATAAACATGTTGTGCAAGAATAACTACAACAATTCGACGGAAACAAATATGCTTAAGCTGGGAACGACCATGTTATTCTTTCATAGCATGTTATTCTTTCACAATGGTTATTCTTTCATGGCATGTTTATTTTGCAACTGGAACTTAAACTGTGTTGTTTTCCATTAGAGTTGTATACAAAAATCACCATATTTCTTTGTTTACTTGGCTTACGTATGATGCATTAGTGTTGGTGTGCAATCCTAAGAAGGATTCATTCTTCATGAAATACTTGTGTACCACAATGATAAAGCAAGTGGAAGTGGCCAATGGCTTAGCAATTGTTGATTTGTGTTGGAACGATTTGTCTGAGGATTTTAAAATGAGTATATTGGCGTGGCTACCCGTGGAATTTGTCTATAAATATTGGAGCGTGTGGAAAGAATGGAATGCCCTCCTTTCATCCAAATACTTCTTAACAAGTATGTGGGAAGAGGCGCCCAACAACAAGAAGCCATGGTTGTTGTTGTGTGATTCGAACGGAAATCCCTTGTTGGGCTTTCAACCTTTACACGTGGACATGGAGAACATGCTTCTCCCTTTCTTTCCTAAAGGAACAACTTCCCTACCAAGCCCCCATTGAAGTCAATTGAACAAAATCAGCGACAGACCTAGTCTTGGTAGACTTCGTACACTTGGAAGCATACGGTTTTCGCTATCAAGTTCACGTCTGCAATCCTTATACGCGAACTTTCATCAAACTTGGGCACCATCGAAAGTCATCAATAAGTGCATTGTGGTCGATGGCGATAGACCATCAGAATACATTTACCTCTAGCGTGAAGAATATGAAAATGTATGTTTTGTGCAAATATATTATGATGGCCCGTCGCCATCGAATGTAATTTGATGAAATTTCGCATATAAGGATTGCAGACATGGACTTGATAGCAAAAACTGAATGCTTCCAAGTTTACAAATTCTACCAAGACTGGTATGTTGTTGATTATGTGCAACTGACGTCAACATGACCCTGGTAGGGCAGTTTTTCATTTAGGAAAGAAAGGGACAAGCAGGTTCTCCATGTCCATGTGTAAAGGCTGAAATCACAAAAAAGGATTTCGATTCGAATCACACAGTGACAGCCATGGTTGCTTGTTGTTGGGCATCTTTGCCCACATACTAGTTAAAAATAATTTGGATGAAAGGAGTGTGTTCCATTCTTTACACATGCTCCGATATTTATAGATAAATTCCACGCATAGCCACGCCAATATACTCATTTTAAAATCCCCAAACAAATCATTCCAACACAAATCAACAACTTCTAAGCCTTGGGAAAATTCCACTTTCTTTGTCGTTGCAGTGCACAATTATTCCACGAAGAATGAATCTTGCTCAGGATTGCACACCAACACCAATGCATCATATGTAAGCCAAGTAAGCTATGAAATATGGTGATTAATGTATACAACTCTAATGGAAAACAACACAGTTTAAGTTCGGGTTGCAAAATAAACATGTTGTGCAAGAATAACTACAACAATTCGACGGAAACAAATATGCTTAAGCTGGGAACAACCATGTTATTCTTC
Source organism: Picea engelmannii (assembly GCA_009831015.1). NCBI lineage: Eukaryota > Viridiplantae > Streptophyta > Pinopsida > Pinales > Pinaceae > Picea > Picea engelmannii. The sequence goes on along the minus strand of ML781426.1, from coordinate 893,928 downwards.
CATAGCATGTTATTCTTTCACAACGGTTATTCTTTCACAGCATGTTTATTTTGCAACCGGAACTTAAACTGTGTTGTTTTCCATTAGATTTGTATACAAAAATCACCATATTTCATTGTTTACTTGGCTTACGTATGATGCATTATTGTTGGTTTGCAATCCTGAGCAAGATTCGTTCTTCATGGAATACTTGTGTTCCACAATGACAAAGCAAGTGGAAGTGGCCTATGGCTTAGCAATTGTTGATTTGTGTTGGAACGATTTGTCTGGGGATTTTAAAATGAGTATATTGGTGTGGCTACACGTGGAATTTGTCTATAAATATTGGAGCGTGTGCAAAGAATGGAATTCCCTCCTTTCATCCAAATACTTCTTAACAAGTATGTGGGAAGAGGCGCCCAACAACAAGAAGCCATGGTTTTTTTTGTGTGATTCGAATGGAAATCTCGTGTTGGGATTTCATCCTTTACACATGGACATGGAGAAAATGCTTCTCCCTTTCTTTCCTAAAGGAATAGCTTCCCTACCAAGCCCCCATTGAAGTCAGTTGAACAAAATCAGCAGCAGGCCTAGTCTTGGTAGACTTCGTACACTTGTAAGCATAGGGTTTTCACTATCAGGTTTGCGTCTACAATCCTTATACGCGAACTTTCATCAAACTTGGGCACTATCAAAAGTCATCGATAAGTGCATCGTGGTCGATGGCGACAGGCCATCAAAATACATTTACCTCTGGCGTGCAGAATATGAAAATGTATGTTTTGTGCAAATGTATTATGATGGCCCGTCATCATTGAATGTAATTTGATGAAAGTTCGCATATAAGGATTGCAAACGCGGACCTAATAACGAAAACCGAATGCTTCCAAGTTTATGAAGTCTACCAAGACTGGCCTGGTGTTGATTCTGTGCAATTGACTTCAACACGACCCTGGTAGGGCAGTTGTTCCTTTAGGAAAGAAAGGGAGAAGATGGTTCTCCATGTCCATGTTTAAAGGTTTAAATCCCGACAAAGGATTTCGATTCGAATCACACAGTGATAACCATCATTTATTTTTGTTGGGCGTCTCTGCTCACATACTAGTTAAAAAGTATTTGGATGAAAGGAGGGTTTTCCATTCTTTACACATGCTCCGATATTTATAGACAAATTCCACGCATAGCCAAGCCAATATACTCATGTTAAAATCCTCAAACAAATCGTTCGAACACAAATCAACAATTGCTAAGCCTTAGGAAAATTCCACTTTCTTTGTCGTTGCAGTGCACAAGTATTCCACGAAGAATGAATCATGCTCACGATTGCACACTGACACCAATGCATCATATGGAAGCCAAGTAAACAATGAAATGTGGCGATTAATGTATACAAATATAATTGAAAACAACACAGTTTAAGTTCTGGTTGAAAAATAAACATGTTGTGCAAGAATAACTACAACAATTCGACGGAAACAAATATGCTTAAACTGGGAACAACCATGTTATTCTTTCATAGCGTGTTATTCTTTCACAGCATGTTTATTTTGCAACCAAAACTTAAACAGTGTTGTATTCCGTTAGAGTTGTATACAAATATCGCCATATTTCATTGTTTACTTGGCTTACGTATGACGCATTAATGTCGGTGTGCAATCCTGAGCAGGATTCATTTTTCATGGAATACTTGTGTACCGCAATGACAAAGCAAGTGGAAGTGGCCTATGGCTTAGAAATTGTTGATTTGTGTTGGAACGATTTGTCTGAGGATTTTAAAATGAGTATATTGGCGTGGCTACCCGTGGAATTTGTCTATAAATATTGGAGCGTGTGCAAAGAATGGAATGCCCTCCTTTCATCCAAATACTTCTTAACTAGTATGTGGGAAGAGGCGCCCAACAACAAGAAGCCATGGTTGTTGTTGCGTGATTCGAATGGAAATCCCTTGTAGGGCTTTCAGCCTTTACACATGGACATGGAGAGCATGCTTCTTGCTTTCTTTCCTAAAGGAAAAATTTCCCCTCGTTGAAGTCAATTGAACAAACTCAGCGGCAGGCCTAGTCTTGATAGACTTCGTACACTTGGAAGCATTGGGTTTTCGCTATCAGGTCCGCGTCAGCAATCCTTATACGCGAACTTTTATCAAACTTGGGAACTATCGAAAGTCATCGATAAGTGCATCGTGGTCGATGGTGACAGGCCATCAGAGTACATTTACCTCTGGCGTGCAAAATATGAAAATGTGTGTTTTGTGCAAATGTATTATGATGGCCCGTCGCCATCGAATGCAATTTGATGAAATTTCGCATATAAGGATTGCAGACGTGAACCTGATAGCGAAAACCGAATGTTTCCAAGTTTACGAAGTCTACCAAGACTGGCCTGCTGCTGATTCTGTGCAATTGAATTTAACACGAACCTAGTAGGGCAGTTGTTCCTTTAGGAAAGAAAGGAGAAGTGGGTTCTCCATGTCCATGTGTAAAGGCTGAAATCCCAACAAAGGATTTCGATTCGAATCACACAGTGACAACCATGGTTGCTTGTTCTTGGGTGTCTCTGCCCACATACTAGTTAAAAAATATTTGGATGAAAGGAGGGTGTTCAATTATTTACACACGCTCTGATATTTATTCACAAATTCCATGCATAACCACACCAATATACTCATTTTAAAATCCTCAAACAAATCGTTCCAATACAAATCAACAACTACTAGGCCTTAGGAAAATTCCACTTTCTTTGTCATTGTGGTGCACATGTTTTCCAGGAAGAATGAATATTGCTCAGGATTGCACACTGACACCAATGCATCATGTGTAAGACAAGTAAACAATGAAATATGGCGATTAATGTATACAACTCTAATGGAAAACAACACAGTTTAAGTTCGTGTTGCAAAATAAACATGTTGTGTAAGAATAACTACAACAATTCGACGGAAACAAATATGCTTAAGCTGGGAACGACCATGTTATTCTTTCATAGCATGGTATTCTTTCACAATGGTTATTCTTTCACAGCATATTTATTTTGCAACTGGACCTTAAACTGTATTGTTTTCCATTAGAGTTTTATACAAAAATCGCCATATTTCATTGTTTACTTGGCTTACGTATGATGCATTAGTGTCAGTGTGTAATCCTGAGCAGGATTCATTCTTCATGGAATACTTGTGTACCGCAATGACAAAGCAAGTGGAAGTGGCCTATGGCTTAGAAATTGTTCATTTGTGTTGGAACGATTTGTCTGAGGATTTTAAAATGAGTATATTGGCGTGGCTACCCATGGAATTTGTCTATAAATATTGGAGCGTGTCCAAAGAATGGAATGTCCTCCTTTCATCCAAATACTTCTTAACTAGTATGTGGGAAGAGGCACCCAACAACAAGAAGCCATGGTTGTTGTTGTGTGATTCGAACGGAAATCCCTTGTTGGGCTTTCAGCCTTTACACATGGACATGGAGAGCATGCTTCTCCCTTTCTTTCCTAAAGGAACAACTTCCCTACCAAGCCCTCGTTGAAGTCAATTGAACAAAATCAACAGCAGGCCTAGTCTTGGTAGACTTCGTACACTTGGAAGCATTCGGTTTTCTCTATCAAGTTCGTGTCCGCAATCCTTATATGCAAACTTTCATCAAACTTGGGCACTATCGAAAGTCATTGATAAGTGCATCGTGGTCGATGGTGACAGGCCATCATAATACATTTACCGCTGGCGTGCAGAATATGAAAATGTATGTTTTGTGCAAATGTATTATGATGGCCCATCGCCATCGAATGTAATTGGATGAAAGTTCGTGTATAAAGATTGTAGACGTGAACCTGATAGCGAAAACCGAATGCTTCCAAGTTTACGAA
>ML781426.1:829873-849660 GCA_009831015.1 Picea engelmannii | reverse complement strand
GTAAATGCTTAGTTCGTTTTTATATTCAATATTTTGTATATTAAATATTATTTGTTCGTTTTTATTTTATTATAGTTATGTGTATTTTGACTGGGTGTAATAGTTAACCATATGTGATTGTTTTTAGGAGGTCGTATGTTAGATGAAAGAATTTGATGAGCAGAATTGTTAAGTAAAGGGTCCAAGGATAGAATTTGATGAGCCAGAAGACAATTTACCCATTAAATATTTTGTAAAAATTTCTATAACTATTATTATTATTTATTAAAAATGTTAAAACTGATAATGGTGTTCATTAAATATATTTAAAAATTCTCTATAATCATTATTATTCTTTGTTAAAAATGTCAAAACTGATAATGTTGTCCATTAAACACACTTAAAAGTTCTCCATAACCATCATCATTCTTCATTAAAAATGTCAAAACCTAAAATAATTCAAACAATTTTTTTTTAAATTATCATTATTTTATTCATAACCATTACATTAATAAAAAATTATTTTTATTAATGTGTTTAATGTTGCCCATTAAACATACTTTAAAATTCTCCATAACCATCATTATTCTTCATTAAAAATGTCAAAACGGATAATGTTGTCCATTAAACACACTTTAAAACTCTACATAACCATCATTATTCTTCATTAAAAATGTCAAAACCTATAATGTTGCCCATTAAACACACTTAAAAGTTCTCCATAACCATCATCATTCTTCATTAAAAATGTCAAAACCGAAAATAAGTCAAGCAATTTTTTTTTAAATTATCATTATTTTATTCATAACCATTATGTTATCACATATTATTGTATGGGGTGCTTTCCCCACTGGATTTGGCCATAGGGTGGCAAAATGCAAAGAATGGGGTTAAAAACCCACTAAATTACGCTTATCCTAAGTCTGTTGGGGTCGATGTGACCATTTGGCGCATTGTGCTGAGAGGCGCGTAGATCTGGGCAGCTGAAATCTGCACGCTCCAGATTGACGATCGATGGCCATATCGGGGCCTCAACATGTGCGGTTGTTAAAAATTATAGAGCGGGCCGGGGAAGAAACCATGGTTTTGCGAAGGCACTACATGTCAGCCAAAGACATGCATCGGGCCCAAAAATGGGGAAGAATCAAACCACTTTTGGCGGCCCCGATATGCACATGTGCATATAATTGCCCTATCTCGGGTCGACATGTGGTCGCTCTTTCCCGCCGGTAGTTGTCCCCCACTCCATCTCTCTCCTTTGTGCGTCACATCCCCCGCTCCCCTATAACTTTCGCTCCCTCACACCTGTCCTCCACTCACCGTTCCACTTGTCACATCTCCCCTTCTCATCTCTCGCCACCTCGCTCCACATCACCTCCATCCTCTTACACCTCAACTCTTGCTTGTGTGGCCCCCACACTATCCTTAGTCTTCTCTTCCCCATTCACGGTCGACCACCTAGCCATCTCCTGCCCGATATTCCATGGCATGCACGTCAATCACTTCGTCAGCAGCCACGTCCATTGTCAGACCTCCTCGCAATCATCTGGTTCAGATCCAAACGGAAAAATGCGAAGGTTGCCACATCCTACAGGCGCAGAGTTGACTCGAGCCTTCCCTGATCCCGATGAAGCAGTTATTAAGGTTGGGTGGTGGCGGTTGAACATCTTTTCCACCATAAATGGAAAGCTCAGGGAAGGATTGTCAGTTAGTCAGCTCAGCTGCATAGCCTTCCTGACACACGATTGCGTCTGACAGAGCTCGCTTCCGATAGGAGACTGCATGCACAGTCTGACAAGAAGCATGCAGACGTAACGCCTTCAATATAGAGACTCAAGCACGCTTCTAGGGTTTTTCTCTGAGTATATAGGGGTCTTTCTCATATTTTGTAAAAGGTTGATGGTTGAGCTAAGCTCTCGATTGTAAAGTTTTAGTAAGTCCTCTGGTTTTTTGGTTATTTATCTGTATTTGAGACTTCTTGTTTAATGAAAGACAACTTTTTTTCATATCTTTGTAAACAACTGTGTTAGAACACTCGGGCATGGAGGATCCAGTCGAGGATAGTTATGTTTTCGTGATGTAGGTTTGATCACAGGGACATCGCCACCAGTTTTAATTAGTCTCTGTCTTGTGTTTTCCCAACGTTGAAGGAATCGGGCATGGATGATCCAGTCGGGTTATTGTTATTGAATTGTGATGTATGTTTGATCTCAATTCAGTGATAATTTCATTCAGTTCCTCAAAACTATGAACCAAGAGGATCTTGTCTTCTGAGTTTTTTCCTCTTTAGGTTGTTGGAAGACCGGATGTCCATAGCAGACCTCTTCACTCTCCTCAAGTGCTTCCCCCTACTCACCCTTATTGCAACTTACTAACTGAAGTTAGATCGAGACCTCATTTGTCTGTGCATGCTAGTCCAGTTTTCTGAGTTAAAGCGATATTATCCTGAGACTGCGTCCATTAGACCACCCTTAAATTTATTCATTGTAACATACAAACTGATGGGTACTGGGCTTACCTCTGTCGCAATCCATAGGTGACTTCTAGTGTCAACATTTATGGCGCCATTGTCGGGGACGAATTGAATATTTTCCCTAGGATTGAACGACAAAGCTTACTGGTTATGAAGGTGCATCAGAACTTAGTACATCAAAGATTGCAATTGTGCACTGAGGCGACTCCACTGTCTTGGCTCCTCTGTTTCAGTTTGGCTGCTTTTGGCTACACCTGGTAGCCCTTGGGAGAACACAACAATCAAATCTGGTCTTTAATGGTGAACAAAGGCCAAACACACTCATTTTGCATATCATTCACCTGGCGACTCCATGGTTGAAGGATCGATTGGTGACTCCACTGGTTCGAAATGGAAAGAATCCTAGCTCAGAGGTTTGCTCCCTTTAATTTTTCTGTTGTTTATGTTTTTCCCAATGTTGTTCCTGCTCCAAATGAATGGAATGATTATTTGCCTATATTTAGAGAGCATAAAGAGGACAACCCTACTCAACATCTCAGAGAGTTTCATGAACTCATGCACCAGTGGGAGATACATGATGAGGATGTATTAATGAAGATGTTCTTGTTCTCGTTAGCAGGGGATGCTCGTGAGTGGTATCATTCTTTACCCTCTACTAGCATATCCTCCCTGGAGCAGTTTCATCCATCTTTCAACACTCATTTCCAGAAGTTGTATCCCTCTGAGTTGATTTGTCATGGTTGTTGTGAGGGATACAATGACTGCATTCAAGGTATGGTTGTTTCTTGCGCAGGTTGTGAGGAAGAGCTTGATGACTTGGATCAGAAATCAGTTCCTTCTTTTTCATGTTCATCTGCATCTGAGGAAAGTTGTAAGGATGAGGACCAAGAAGTAGAAGAGTCTCTAAGTGAGTTGATGGGGCTGGTAAAGTCTCTTTCTGTAGAGATAGAGGAATTGAAGGCAAATCGTGATTGTTGCCTTCTCGAAGAAAGCGCAGAGGATTTTCCAACCCTTGAAGCAGATGTTCTTGGCATCCCCACTGAGGACGATGATGAATATTCCATGGTCATAGAGGCCTTGCATTATGCTCTTGACATGCCTATTATCCTTAGCTTTGATGATCATTATGACGAGGAGCAATAGAGCCCTACATCACAGTTTGCTAATTAGGGGAGCAGTCAGTCTGTATATGAGAGATATGAATCAGATTCTAAGCTGGATATACAAGATTCCCAAGAACAGACTGCAGAGCCTTATCCTCTGTTCGCTAAAGAAAAATATTACAAGGAAATCAGCCATCCTGGACCTGCAAAAGATACTGAACAGCACAAGGAAGAGCAGAGCTTTCCCAAGGTGCATGTTTATGATGATTATGACTCCGACCCTTGGGAGAGCCAAGAAGATGAACCAGAGGAGCAATAGGAGGGGCAGTTGATCTCCTGTCCAGAGCCTATAAGTGAAAATCCATCACCTGAGACCAGTCAGCCTGCATCTACTCCTCATCCACCTATGCTTATCAGAGATATTCAACCATGTGTGAGAAGTTGTGGAGCAGATGAGGCTGCATGTTACAAATTTTCCAGGATCTTCCACTCATTCTATGAGCCTGTCAGTGAGTACATGGAGTGGCATTTCCTTCATATCTTGGAGCCACCCTATTTTATCTCAACTTCAGCCTTTGAAGATAAGATGAAGGGTGTAACCGTTCAGCTGTCACGATTGCATCATCTGCTAGTGATCATCGACAGAGTAAAGGGGCTTCCATTCAAGAAGTTACTTGATTGGCTATGGTGGAAATTTGCTTTCACCTAGCACCATGTAAAATTTGATTAGTTTAGGATTTTACATAAATAAGCTCCTTGGAGCCCTTGTAAGTTTGTTTTCATTTTATTTTCCGGCTTTTATTCCTCAGCAGGGTGTTTTTGAGCTTGACTTTGTAGCCCAACAAAAGGCGATTGGAACTGCAAAAGGAGATCTTAGAGCCTCGCAGGGAGGACTCTATCCCGCATGGAGCCTAATGTTATCACATGTTATTGTATGGGGTGTTTTCCCCACTGGATTTGGCCCTAGGGTGGAAAAATGCGAAGAATGGGGTTAAAAACCCACTAAATGGTGCTTATCCTAAGTCTATCGGGGTCGATGTGATTGTTTGGCACATTGTGCTAAGAGGCACGTAGATCTAGGCGACTGAGATCTGTGTGCTCCAGATCAACGATCATTGGCCATATCGGGGCTTCAACATGCGCGATCGTTAAAAATTGTAAAGTGGGCCGGGGAAGAAACCATGGTTTTGCGAAGGTGCTACGTGTCATCCAAAGACACGCATCGGGCCCAAAAGTGGGGAAGAATCAAATCTCTTTTGGCGGCCCCAATATGAGCATGTGCATATAATTTCCCTATCTCGGGTCGAAATATGGCCACTCTGTCCCACCGCCAACTATCCCCCACTCCATCTCTCTCCTATGTCTGTCACATCCCCCGCTCCCCTATAACTATTGATCCCTCACACATGTCCTCCACTCACTGTCCCACTTGTCACATCTCCCCTTCTCATCTCTCGCCACCTGTGCCACCTCACTCCACATCACCTCCATCCTCTTACACCTCGGCTCTTGTTTGTGTGGCCCCCGCGTTATCCTTAGTCTTCTCTTCCCCATTCACGGTCGACCACCTGGCCATCTCCCACCCAATATTCCATGCCATGTGTGCCAATCACTTCGTCAACAACCATGTCCGCTGTCAAACCTCCTCGGAAGCATCTAGTTTAGATCCAAACGGAAGAATGCAAAGGCTGCCATGTCCTACAGGCGCAGAGTTGACTCGGGCCTTCCCTGATCCCGATGAAGCAGTTATTAGGGTTGGGTGGTGGCGGTTGAACATCTTTTCCACCATAAATGGAAAGCCCAGGGAAGGACTATCAGTTAGTTAGCTCGGCTGTAGAGCCTTCCTAACACACGATTCCATCTGACAGAGCTCGCTTCCGACAGGAGAATGCATGCACAGTCTGACAAGAAGCATGCATATGTAACGCCTTCAATACAGAGACTTGAGCATGCTTCTAGGGTTTTTCTCTGAGTATATAGGGGTCTTTCTCATATTTTGTAGAAGATCGATGGTTGATTTAAGCTCCCGATTGTAAAGTTTTAGTAAAGCCTCTCGTTTTTTGGTTATGTATCTATATTTGAGACTTCTTGTTTAATGAAAGTCAACTTCTTTTCATATCTTTGTAAACAGTTGTGTTAGAACACTCGGGCATGGAGGATCTAATCGAGGGTAGTTATGTTTTCGTGATGTAGGTTTGATCACAGGGACATCGCCACAAATTTTAATCAATCTTTCTCTTATGTTTTCCCAACCCTGAAGGACTCGGGCATGGATTATCCAATCGGGTTATTGTTATTGAATTGTGATGTATGTTTGATCTCAGTTCAGTGATAATTTCATCCAGTTCCTCAAAACTCTGAACCAAGAGGATTTTGTCTTCTGAGTTTTTTCCTCTTTAGGTTGTTGGAAGACCAGATGTCCATAGCAGACCTCTTCGCTCTCCTCAAGTGCTTCCCCCTACTCACCCTTATTGCAACTTACTGACTGAAGTTAGATCGAGACCTCATTTGCCTATGCATGCTAGTCTAGTTTTCTAAGTTAAAGTGATTTATCCTGAGACTGCGTCCATTAGACCACCCTTAAATTTATTCATTGTAACATACAAACTGATGGGTACTGGGATTACCTATGCCGCAATCTAGAGGTGACTTCTAGTGCTAACAGATTACATTAATAAAAAAATATTTTTATTAATGTGTTTAATGTTGCACGTTAAACACACTTAAAAATTCTCCATAACCATCATTATTCTTCATTAAAAATGTCAAAGTTGATAATTTTGCCCATTAAACACACTTAAAAGTTATCCATAACCATCATCATTCTTCATTAAAATTGTCAAAACCGATAATACCTCAAACAATTTTTTTTTAAATTATCATTATTTTATTCATAACCATTACATTAATAATAAAAAAAATGTATTAATGTGTTTAATGTTGCCTATTAAATAGACTTAAAAATTCTCCATAACGATCATTATTCTTCATTAAAAATGTCAAAACCAATCATGTCGCCCATTAAACACACTTAAAAGTTCTCCATAACCATCATCATTCTTCATTAAAAATGTCAAAACCCAAAATAAGTCAAACAATTTTTTTTTAAATTATCATTATTTTATTCATAACCATTACATTAATAAAAAAATATTTTTTAATTATTATATTTATATAATAATAACAATAATAATCTATTTTTTAGTTTTGTACCAACAATATTCGGTTTGAATCTCTTTGAGTTAGGGACACTAATATACGTCCAGAGGTTTATTAAGGATGCCATCCACCAATGTAGGGAAGCATCCCTTGACTTTCATTGCACAATTTTCTTTGGAGTGTGTGTGCGCATGCAAGGACTTAGTCCAACATTTGTACATGTAAAGAGAGCTATTTTTTCAACAATATTTTAGCATAAAATTGTCTTCGTTGATTATGACATGAACTTAACCAATGATAACTCACTATTATTATCTAATCAAACCATTCACAACATATATGTGTGTTTAAATAGAATAGCATAAAGATATACTTTTAATACTTTAAAGTGCATTGACCAAAAACACTTCATGCAAGATCGCACGACACACAAACTTTCTTTCCTATCAATAAGTTGATTAAGAGAATTCCATGAAGTCCGATAAGAAAAGTAGATATAGAGTTTTACCCAATTAGCAATGTGGGTATAAATAGATAAATAAATCTTCATATAGTGATACGTAGGTACATATCAAGATACAGGGATCAAACAAGTGTGATGTAGTGGATAGACACACATAAATCAAGGGCTTCTATGGTTTCTACCCAAGAGCATAAACCAAGCTCAACATTATTTGACCATAATTATTTGTTCTATCCCAAAGTGTGATCGACTCAACACAATCTAATTATAAGTGAATTGTTGAAGCAAAGTTGTGGCAAAGAACATTGTTTGTTGAAAGCGATATTATTTTAGCTCAATTTTCATTACTTCATGCATTATATATTCTATCAATCCCAATATTAAGTACAAAAGACTTCCCAACAAAACAAAGTAATGGAACTATTGATATCACTATGTGAATTATGAGCTAGCTTATGAAATTATCAAAATTATAAGGGAAACAAAGCTGGCAAAACCAATGAAAGAAGCTAAGGACTATTGATCCATGAAATTGTAATAGAATTAAGCAATGAAGAGGGGCTATAGTGTGAATTGGTTCAATCCAAAGTAGATGAGATACAAAATAGGGTATAGTTGTGCCAATGAAACTAACTATTTGATCTTGTTACCAAATTGTATGAGTCTACGTCAAAAATTGTGAGCACAAATCATGAGGAGTTGTAACTGACCATGCTATTGAAACCCCTCCATTAAGGTAGAGGAGGAGGATGGCATGCATGTATGTGTTTGGCATAATGAATCAATATCTTTTGTTAACAAACCAATGATGAAGTTTAATTGCTTCCTTCTGAAGCGTTTACATGGTGAACGAGAGTGTTGTCATTGCCTAAATGATCTCAAAACAATGTTGTAGGTGACTATAGGTGGCATCATGTTCAATGTGTAAAGCTTCCAATTGTTCTAGCCATTGCTCACGAGAGGTAAGAGGGTGAAGACGATCAAGTTGTTTCCAAGCCTTCAAAATTGCTCATCATTTTTTATGGATGAGTGATCCATGTTGATACTTAACCAATTATTGACCATATCGTGTACTATATTCAATTTTAAGAATTCATCAAGAAGGTGCAAAAAATTTGGCGTGTTCTTCATCATAATGTTGAGCTTGCACAGAGGGGATTTCAATTGGGAATTGTGTTTCTTAGAGGAGTTGGTGAGGCACTCAAGGGAAGTTTTGGTTTCCTATAGTGCCAAAAGTCATTATATCTCTCATCAAAAGTAGAGTAGTAATTGTGAAGTGCATGTTAAAATAATAGGTGTGCTCGTTTCACCATAGACAATATCACTATATTGTCACCCAACCATAGGCACAAAGGTCACCCCCGAGCACCTTAACCTTGACAGACAGAATAATTCTGGAAGCAATCACTAGAACCAATAGCCAACCAAGGTAGCACACCTCTCTCCAAGGCTAGCGTTCAAAGCAGAATGTCCAAACCATAACCAAAGACCAAGTCACTATTGCAACAACTGCATCTCTCCTCTAGTCATGTGCAACACTAGTCCTTATGCAGTTGTGAGAGTGAGTGAGTGCAAACGAGGTCAAGCGCCCTCTATTTATAGTCCTCCAAGTCACTTAACTACACTGACTTTTTCTCTTGGAGGCTATTAACTTAATATAAATTATTCTCTTGAGCCGACTTGTCTTCTAGGGTTATTAACCAACTATTCAGGGTTTCTCTTTCTTTCCGGAATATTCTAGTCTCGTCAAAGGTTACACGTAGAGGTTAATACCTCCCGCATCTACCATAATATCAATACTCCCTCCTAGCTAGGGAGGTATTAAAGGAAATGGTTTTGAGCACAAACAAACCATTCAACCGGTAGCATCATCATAGCCACACAGACTATCTCATGAGCACCATCATCATTATCCATCTATATAGTCTACATGGAAATCAGAACAATGTCATCCAATAGAACACAATTGTATCTATCCATAGTAGTATACAACTATTATCCAGTGGTACACAACCACTCCTAGTAGCACACAACTACTAACCAGTGACATACAGTCACTACCAGTGGATCACATCCACCAAAATAGCATACAACTACTATCTAGAGACATACAGTCTCCACAACAATCAAATCATATCATCCTGCACCAACAATGTCATCAGTTGCATCACCTCCAAGCAGAGATGATTTTAAGGATGGAAATTTATTTTAAAATTTAGAAACCTTGGCAAATATTACTAATCCTTCTTATGTCAACTACAAAATGTTTGACGATGTTTTTGTAAAAATATTCAAATTTCTAAGAATTTTATACAGTTTGTATTAAATTTTGGCGATTTTTAAGGTAAAATAATTGTATCCTATAGAATTTGGGAGAATCATTTTTAGAATAGCGAGTCGTTTTTTTGGGAAAAACCATGGAAAATTATCCCATGAGCGAAATTCATCCCCTGAAAGAATCCCTACCCCTAAGTCGTACTAGCATGATGCAAATGCATCATATCTAAGTTCTACTAGCGTGATCCAGAGTATCATCTACATCATCTCTAACTCGTACTAGCATGAACATAATTAGCATGATGCCAATGCATCATCTCTAAGTTGTATGTCCACCTCTAAGTTGTTCTCACATGATGTAGATCAATGCCTCATTGTGTCACCTCTAAGTTGTATGATCATCTCTAAGTCGTACTAGCATGACATGTCTAGCATGATTCCAAAGCATCATATCTAATTTGTATGCCACATCTAAGTTGTACTCGCATGATCATATCTAGCATGAAACGAGCCTTCCTACATCATCTCTAATTTGTATGATCATCTCTAAGATGTACTAGCATGACATATCTAGCATGATGCCAATGCATCATATCTAAGTTGTATGCCACCTCTAAGTTGTACTCACATGATCATATCTAGCATGATGTGGCTCACCAACATTGTCTCTAAGTTGTACTAGAATGAACATAACTAGCATGATGCAAGCATCATATCTAAGATGTATGTCCACCTCTAAGTTGTACTAGCACGATGCTCCTCTGGCCATTGTATCAACAAATCCAACCATCTGTATCATATATGATCTGTACTAACATGATCATATCTAGTATGATGCAAGCATCATCTCTAAGTTGTATGATGATCTCTAAGCTATACTAGCATGATACAGATCCACAACTCATTGACACTCCATGATGCCACATATCAATGCTCCCTCCCAACCGAGGAAGTCATCTCCTCCCTTTCAACCAAGGGAGCAATCTCCATGAACCCGAGATTGTCCCTCAAGTATGCAAACTTTATCTTGGACAAAGGCTTCATCAAAATATTTGCAGTCTGCTTCTAAGTGGAGATATATTGGAGAACCACTTCTCCCCTCTGGAATTTATCACGGAGAAAATAACACTTTATATCAATGTGCTTTGACTTGTCATGGAACACTAGGTTGTCTAAGAGCTTCACATAGCTCTTGTTATCACAATATATCATGTTCGAATCCAACACTTGATCAAATAGTCTAGAAACCAGCTTACAGAGCCACACTGCTTTCGTACAAGCATCACAAGCTGCAATATATTTTTCTTCCGTAGTGTTGAGTGCAACAGACTTTTGTTTTCTACTAGTCCATGATATCATAGTATATCCCAAACTGAAACACATACTAGAAGTACTATTTATGTCATCTGCACTCCCTACACAATCTGAATCAATAAATCCATGCAGTTGTACATCATTGTTTTAGGCATATCTCAAACCATAAGTGATCATCCCACGAAGATATCTCAAGATATGTTTTGCATCTATCCAATGCTCTTTTCTAGGTTCCACCTGGAACTGGATCAACATATTTACAACAAAGCAAATGTTCAGTCTAGTATTCACCAAGTACATCAAAGAGCCAATCAATTGTCAGTACAGGGATGAGTCAACTGGATCAGAATTAGAGTCTCTCAACTTCCTCAAATCTGTTACCATGGGAGTTTCCATGGATTTTCAATCCATCATCCCAAACTTCTGAAGGATCTTTACAATGTACTTCCCTTGTCCCAGGAATATTTCACCACACTTCTGCCACACTTCTAGTCCCAAGTAGTAGTGCATGAGACCAATATCCTTCATATCAAATCTAATGGATAGCTCCTTCTTACATTGAATAATGAGAGGCTCTGCACCTATCAAGAACAAGTCATCAACATATAACAGTAGAATAATAGGTGCATTGTTCACAACCTTCTAATAGAGATTTGGATCAACATGACTTTTGGAAAATCCAAGTCTCGTCAAATAACTATCATTGTGTGCATACCAAGCTCTTGGATCTTGCTTGAGTCTATACAAGGCCTTCTTCAATCTGCATACATGGGTTTCTTTTAGGTGTACCTCAAAACCTTGGGGTTTCTCTATATATACTTCTTCCTCAATCACTCCATTGAGAAAGGCGGTCTTTACATCCATATGATGTAAACTCCAACCCATGGAAGTTGATAGAGATATTATGGCTCTGATAGATGTATATCTGGAAACCGGAGCAAACATCTCATCATAATATTCTCCCTCCTTTTGGGAGAACACTCTAGCACAAATTTGGCCTTGTACTTATCAATATTTCCATCTACAACATGATTTATCTTATACACCCACTTTGAAGTGACTACAGACTTCTCTTTAGGTCTTGGTACAACTTCCCATACATCATTCTTCATGATAGATTGGTATTCTTTTATCATGGCCTCCTTCCATTCTTTCTTCTTAATTGCTTCCTCAAAGATGGAAGGTTTTGCATTAACCAAACTTGTCATGAGTGTCGCATAACTAGTGAACCTTTTGGATTTCTTTCTTTGTCTAAAAGTACCAGTGGGAGCCTTATGCTTTTCTGCTTCCTACAAGGTAATTTCAAGCCATGTTGGTCTTTTTCTTATCTTAGGTATAATAGTTGGTTCCCCAGATTCATGTGGTGGTTCTTATTCTTCATTAGGTTGTTCTGGAGAACATGTGCTTTCTTCTTTGGTATCTTCATGTTCCTCTTCTTTGTTGGATTCTATAGATTCTTCTATAGACTTGGTAAATGCAATCCTTTCATCAAAAGTTACGTCTCTACTTATTTCAATATTATGTTGGCATGGAACATAGATTCTATACGCTTTTGATGATTCACTATAACCAACGAATATTCCTATTTTTCCCGAGGGTTCCAACTTCTTTCTCTTATCCTTGGGAACATGAATGTATACAGGACATCCAAATATTCTCAAGTGTTCATTGCTTGGCTTCTTTCCCAAGAAGGCTTCTTTAGAAGTCATGTTCTTTAATATTCTATGTGGACTTCTATTCTTAACATAAACAATTGTCATAGTTGCTTCTCCCCATAGGAACATATATAAGTTTTGATTATTCATCATTGCCTTGAATGATTCTTCAATGGTTATGTTCTTTCTTTCAGCCACACCATTATGTTGAGGATTGTGAGGGACAATGAGATCCCTACTAATCCCACCTTCTTTACAAAAGACAACGAGCTCCTTGGAGGTGTATTCTCCTCCATTATCATATCTTATTATATTGATCTTTTTATCTGATAGGTTCTCTACTTCAGCCTTGAATTCTTGGAATTTTCTAAATACTCCATCCTTAGTCTTTAACAGATACATCCATCTTTTTCTTGAGAATTCATCTATATTGGTTACATAGTAAAGAGATCCTCCTAGAGATTTCACTTGCATAGGTCCACATACATCTGAATGTATTAGGTCTAAGATTCCTTTGGATCTATTCTCACTGCTTGGGAAAGGCTTCTTAATGTTCTTCTCAAGTGTACATCCTCTGGACACAACTTCATGTACTGACTGTAATTCTAGTATGCCTACAACCATCTGTTTAAGGGATGGAAAGGATTGATAATGAAGGTGAGCATACCTTCTATTCCATAATTCACTAGGGTTGATATCGCCATGTACAATGGTTTGAGTATTCTGACCTAGGAGTTTATATAACCATCCTTCACAGGTTCCAATAACTCTAGTGTTTTCTATCTTGGAGTCTTTATACCATACAAGAACTTTTCCATCTACAAAAGCTACTCTATCTCCTTTCTCTTCCAAATAGGAAATAGATACTAGATTCTTTTTCAAACCAGAAACATAGAAAATATTACTAAGATGGATAGAGTTACATGATTCCATTTTGATAGTAGCTTGTCCAATTCCCTTGACTACATAATATTTCTCATCTCCAAGCTCTACTTTATGAGGTGTCTTCTTTTCCTTCATGCTTGAGAAATTCCTACAGTCACCTATCATATGCCTTGAAGCTCCACTATCGATCAGCCACATGTCATCTTCAATGGTTCCAGTAAGAGCCGAATAATAGAATAAATTTGCTTCATCATGATTTGTCTTCTTTTAGGGTTCTTCATCATTGGCAGTTGATGTGTGATGTCTCTCTTTTCTCTTCCTTGTTAGTTTAGGACAATTCCTTTTGTAGTGGCCATAATCATGGAATTCAAAGCATTGTACCTTTGACATATCTCTCTTGAACTTCTTTCTTGAATCAAATATTTTCTTACCACCATGTCTTTTAAACTTTGTTGCAAAGGCTTGAGAATCTTCTTCCTTCTGAGGTTCCTTCTCTTTTCCTACTTCAAATTGTGGTTACATGATATTTTCTTTCACAATATCTAGGACTTTATTCTTGGAAAGGATGAGATCAATATGTGTCTTCCATGCTCTGAATTTAGAAGCTCCTTCTAAATTGTTTTATGACTTCATAGAGTAAGTCATGATTACTTTGAATTGGTCAACCTTTGGCTTTGACTTGGTCAACCTTTGAATTTGACCAAAAAAACTCAAACTTGACGCCTTGGCTTGTTGAGAGTACCAGGAGGTGCGCTAGGCTAGGGTGCACCAAGCTATCTAGGAATTAGGTCAAATGCTTCACTTAAGGTGCCTCAACACAAGCGTTAGGGTTTCGTTGTTGTAACAAAACTCTTACTGCAACTACAACAAGCACAAATCCTCCCAATCTACCTTCAAATGGTTAAATTGTTCAAAGATAGTGTGGGACCATAACCTGTTAAAATAATAGGTGTGTTTGTTTCACCATAGACAATATCACTATATTGTCACCCAACCATAGGCACAAAAGCCACCCCCGAGCACCTTAACCTTGACAGAAAAAATAATTCTGGAATCAATCACTAGAACCAATAGCCAACCAATGTAGTGTATCTCTCTCCAAAGCTAGCATACCAAGCAGAAAGTCCAAACCATAACCAAAGACCAAGTCACTATTGCAACAGTTGCAACTCTCCTCTGGTCATGCACACCACTAGTCCTTATGTAGTTGTGAGAGTGAGTGAGTGAAAATGAGCTCAAGCACCCTCTATTTATAGTCCTCCAAGTCACTTAACTGGGCCAACTTCTTCTCTTGGAGGTTATTAACTTAATATAAATTTTTCTCTTGAGCCAACTTGTCTTCTAGGGTTATTAACCAACTATTTAGGGTTTCTCTTACTTCCTGGAATATTCTAATCTCGTCAAAGGTTACACATAGAAGCTAATACCTACCACAGCTACCGTAATATCAACAATGCATACTTAATTAATCATATAACACTATGTATCCTCAACTTGGTTTGTTGGGGTAGTCAAAAGAGAAAATTCTCCCTCTCATAACTATGTGCTCTATGCCTATGTATTGGCCTAAATTTGTACAACTTATGCTTCTAGATATTGAATTTATGCATTGTTGCCAGAGGGGCAGACCCAGGGTTCAATGCTTCAATAACGCACCAACAAAACCCTAACTATCGGCCGTTTCGGCAACACCTACAAAGAACATGAAGTCTCACCTAAGGTAGAGGCAGGGGTGGTTGTAGGACTCAAGTGTCTACAACCTAGATGGGATACAGATCTGTGATCACAATACTTAACAGATCACTTAACAGTTAATATTCATCAATATTTAACCCTTATTCACATCACAGGTCCAAACCCTAATTACAAAACAACGCAATATTCAACAAGATCTAACACATCCAAGCAGTTAGCACATAAAAATAAATCAAATATGGCATTCATTCACATCACTAAGCACTAAGCTATTATGTTAGATGCATTCAACATACATATTACAACACTAAGCATAAATCACAATAATCACATAACAACCATAAATCACAAAGCAACCATAACACAGGATATACGTGGTTCAACCCAGTGTGGGGCTACGTCCACCAACTCTTATTCTTCTTTATAGTCTTCAGTCAATATTCTTACATGCACAGAGCCTCAGAACCCACTCCACATAGGACAAGAGATCTACGTGCACCTCCCCAGATCCTCCTTCCCTGAGCTAGGTTCAAGCACAAATCCTTCTTACACAGTCTGCACATGAACTTCTTACAATCACTTGTACTTAGCTCTGCGTGTATATACACACAGTATGCACAAAGCCTTTAGATCCACACTAAGTCGATTCTACTAGGTCTCTTTATTACACAACCCCCTTATTACATCACCTAGCTCTATTTATACATTACAAAATGGGCCTAAACATGGGTAAACCCATGGGTCAACATCCACATACTCATTACATCAACCATAAACCCAAAAATTCCCTAAAAATGGGCCAATATCCCACGATATCCACTTCTCCTTGTGCTCCACCTTTGACCAGCCTGTCGAAGTCCCAAAAATGGTCAACTATGACCAAGGTTATCCACAACTTGGTTAAGGGCCAACAGGCCTCCAACACTCACCTGTGACTCGTCCTGAATCACTCTGATCTAGGTAACTCTGCCTCGACGACCTCAATCTTAGCTCGAGCCACCTTGACCTGTTGCTTCGCTATAGCCTCCTTCTCGGTGAACTCCTTAATAAACTTCTCTATCACAGGTCCTTCCAAGCATTGTTCTACTGTGGTGACCACTTGTTCTAGTTCTGTACCTCGTCCTTTGATTTCGTCAAAAAGTGTGCAAGATTTATCCTGTACTGGCTGGAGCTTCTGATTCACTTCCATGACTTTAATCTGTATGTCATGGACATGTTGTTGAACCATGCATTGTTCCTGGGACCTTTTCATCCTTTCGACCACTGACAGAGGCTTCAACTGTGCTTGCACTGATGTTGCTTGATGCTTTGCCTCTTGGAGCTGTGACTCCAGTTTCCTTAGTTCGCGGTCCTCTGCAAGACGCTCGTAAGTATGCGCACTTAGACTACTGAGTTGTTTGCATTCTAAGGCCAATGCCTTGATCCTCTACTATGCTCTGGGCAGTTTAATCTCTCTAGTATATCACTTCCTGCGGAGTGCTTGGCACTGCTTGTAACTCTAGTTTTGCTACTCTTTGTTGGAGCTGTTGAATGGCTTCAGCAAGCTTCACCACTTGATCCTCCACTGGGTCTTCTTCTGCCTATTTTAAGCCCGTCACAAAGCAAAGTGCTCTAGTGACTGCTTCTTTCACTCCAACCTGCTCCACGAGCAACTGCTCTTTTTCCTTCTGGATCCGCGCCCTATCCTATGCAAACTTGGCTTAGATGTTGTATTTTTATTCCTGTGCAACCTGGCATTACTCTATGGCTTCCTCTTGTGCTTGCTTTAGGTTCTCTGTGGCCTCCTCTTTTTCCTCCTAGACACGACAAAGGCGAGTTTTGGTCGCATTTTTTTATTCTGCATAGCTGGGTAGGCTCATCTCCCAACTCTATTCCTTCTTATTACAGTGGCGCAGTGGATACTGCACCACTGGAGTAGAGGTCTTGTTGTACCCCTTTCATCTCTACTTCGATTCTATCATACATGGTTTCTTGCTTGGCTTCGTTGCGCTGTAAAATATATTTTGATGTATCTGATACAACGAAAAATGATGAGATCTATGTCATCCATCGTGAGCATAGTCTGCATCTGTGGTTTAGTGGCTTTTGACTTCTTCCACGATGTAGTTTTCATGGGGGAAACCTTTATTTTCTTGGATGTCTCAGCTTCATCAAGAGGATCCCTAGGTGGTGTTACTTTGCCTTGCTTCTTCTCCTTTGTCCTCTTCTTTGTCAACTTCGTCACCTCCTCCTCCTCCAGGTGAATCTGAAGCAGTTTCTTCTGATGCATTGTTCAGCTCATGTACCTCTTCTTTGTTCTTCCTTCTGCTACTGCTGGGTGCATCATACTCTTCGTGAGTAACCACAGGACTTCCGATGAGGTCGGGGTCGGACAATTCTTCCTGGTCGACTGGTATAAGGAACTCTATAGGCCAATCCTTATTTATTTCTTCCATGTCCTCCGTTGTGAGCTTATAATAATATTGGAGCTCTTCTTTATGTTCATCTGCATGCGTAGTGATATAAATAAAATGTTTATTTGCATGGAGCTTAACAAATGGTCTAAACCTGTGCAGGGTGTTCGACGTCATACGAGGGAAAGACTCAATATCCCTCTTCAACTATAGGTAATAGGTGTGGAACACCACGTTTGACTGCCATTGTTTATCCATGTCGCTCGAGTACCAGAGCATAGTGAACTTCACAGCTAGGGGTTCGAATGGCTCAATTTTAGGGAAGGTCACTCCTTTCGGCATCTCCCAAGAAATGAAGGTGATGAGGATCAATAGCCAACTGAAATGAAACTCATATCCCTAATCTTGAGCTTCGCCACAGTCTTGTTCTAACTAGTTGATGAGGTAGCTCACCCATTTCATATGTAGTCCTTCAATGCATTTTCCCGCGAGGTCAACAATGAACCCTGTGACCTGCGTGGGTCTGCTCTTCCTTACTAACTTACCAGTGATCAACTGGAAGGCTAGGTTCACTATGCCATTCTGGATGGAGGCTACCTTGTAGCCTCTCTTCCCCTTATCCACATCGCCATAGGTATCTTTGATTCTCTGCACCAGGGCGCGATCTGCAGCCTTCCCTGGATAAAATTCTTGTGGGTCTGGTCCTTGCATGCTTAATCCGGTGATCTGATGGATCAGGGTTGGATCTACAGTGATGCATCTATCCAGCCACAAATAACCATTATGGAAGCATGACAACAGGATTTTAACACATGCATTAACCTCCTGATGCCTGCCAAAATGTGGTATCTTCATCACGTTAAGAATGGTCGACCTTGCAATGTCCATGGTCCATGGCTGGGGGATGATCTTTGACTTCTTTCCCTTTTTCTTGGTCAAATACTTATGTGGGGCGAGCATGCCATAGTTCTTGTGGTCACCCAAGATGAAGTCACTGATCTTCAACGTCATAATTTTTCCTCATTGTGGTCCTACTGTGCATATCCCCTTTGGGAGGTACGCAGTGATCAAGGTGTAGTCGAAGTCCCTCAGGACATTGTCATGACTAATCACGTCAGCTAGAGGCGAGATATAGTCGAGCAGGATAGATGGGATGAGCTTCACATTTGTCAAGTCATCATGATGCTTGGTTTGTTTCTCTGTCGCAGCTCAGGATGGTCCAAATCCACGAGCAATCGATAGGGATGCTTGCACTCCTCTCGTCGACAAGGCCTGGACTCTTGTGGACATGACCTTCTCAACCATGAGGTCTATGAGGATCTCGAGGATCTCTTCGATGGATTTCTCTACTGCGCTGAATTCACCCAACATGTACGCTCGAGATTATGTTGGTGATCAAATACTCAATGTAACAGAACGTGTGGCGAGGTCTCAATAGGCACAGCGCGAAAGAAACTAGTTCTCTGTAGGCTCGAATAAGCACTGTTTGAAAAAGTGTTCTCGGTGCAATACTCGACAGGATAAATAGATAACATCGTAACGGATTCCTCCAACAGGTAGGAATGCCTCAATCAATGCAATTCCATCCATTATGGCGCGATCCCAATAGTCTAATGGCGATCTTTCTTGCCATAACTGTGGTTTGAGTTGTTTTGGAGCATCGATCTAATGGTTAGGATGCCTCCAACAGTCATATTGTTTCACCGTGGTGAAGTGCCAATCTTCGTTGTTCTGTTATCCCGGCAAAGTTCAAGTTCTATAAACCTTCCTTCTGCAAAGTCCTCTCTGGAACTTCTCGCAATTTTTCTAACCTTGTTTTTTTCTTGTTGAGCTTTCTGGCTTTCTTCCCTGTAATCTGAGTCACTGGGTTCCTCTTTCCATTCTTTTTCTTATCTCCCCTTGGCATAGTAACTTCGATTTTTTGAGGGTCTTTCGAAGGGTTAGAGAGTAATACGTCCTCTCTTTCTAGAGTAGGTGCTCTACTCTCCTGTATGGATAAGTTTTTCAAGTCTTCCTGTGTTCTGTCAACTTCGATAGCCTGGTCTCTGGCTCTTAGTTGTTTCGACTTGTCCTCATGTTCTTCTATTAAGTGCGTTGTTCTCCTAGCCATGAAATCTCTTATTTCTTATTTTTTTTTGTTCTAGGTCTTCCTCTTCTTGTTTCCTTCGTATATGATCTTTCTCAATGCAGGTCTTTCCTAGAAAAATAACAAACGTGGCGTTGTTCTCAAAAAACTTAACGACCTCAAATTATTCCTCTATCAAAGTGCCATAAGAACTAATAGGTATTTGGGTAAGTCTTCCAAACAATGTTATCATCTTCCCTTTAAAGAATTCTATTCCTCCCAATGAAGGAATCATAGCAGGATTTCCCAAAATTTCCCAAGTTTTT
>ML781426.1:803939-814829 GCA_009831015.1 Picea engelmannii | reverse complement strand
AATTAAAAAAATGTATTGGCTGCCAACAATATTCATCTTTTAAACTTTAGAAATAATTCTAGGACAATCCAAAACTTCATGGTCCATAGCTTTACAACAAAGACAACTAGGACCTCTACCAGGGAATTCCTTAGCAAGATGGCCCGACCTTCTACAATTGTAACAAAGAGTTAATCCTCTCTTTCTTTTAGATGATCCCCAACCTTTCCTGTATTGCGCATTGGGATCCCAGTAACTAACCTGCAAAAAATTCTTTCTAGGATCCTGCATCCATTTGTTAGTCCAAACATTCTTTCTATGCATAGAAATAACATATCTTTCACTATTTCTATCAGATCTACTCATATCAAATCTTCTTTCTTCTAGTTGTGCCCTAGTTTTCAGACTAGGACAAAATCTATCAAGTATTCCTAGATCCATTCTTTCGAAACAAAATTTTTCACTTATCTTACCTTTCTCAGAGAACAAATCTTTAAGATCTTACCTCTTTTCTTCAGATCTAATTCCTTTTTAGCACAAAGATTCACAATCAAGTAGAATATTGCGCACTAAAGTAGCAGATCTACGCACAGAGCTTTTTCTTTTCTTCAGTTCCCAACAATCACAGTTTCAGGTCACGACAACAGAACCATTTGTTGGCATAGGGGTAGACCCGGGGTTCAACGCTTCAACAACGCACCAACAAAACCCTAACTACCGACCCTTTCGTAAACACCTATGAAGCAGATGAAGTCTCACCCGAGGTAGAGGCAGGGGTTGTTGCATGACTCAAGTGTATACAACCTAGTTGGGACACAAATATGTGATCACAATACTTAACATAGCACTTAGCAATTAATATTCATCAGTATTTAACCCTTATTCGCATCGCAGGTCCAGACCCTAATTACAGAACAACGTAGTATTCAACAAGATCTAACACATCCAAGCACTTAGCACATAAAAATAGATCAAATCTGGCATTCATTCACATCACTAAGCACTAAGCTACTATATTAGATGCATTCAACATACAGATTACAACACTAATCATAAATCAAAATAATCACATAACAACCATAAAGCACAAAGCAAATAGAACACAGTATATACATGGTTCACCCCAGTGTGGAGCTACGCCCACCAACTCTTCTTCATGTTGGCCCTTGACCAAGTTTTGAGGATTCTTTGTCATGTTTGACCTAATTTTGGGACTTTGACAGGCTGTCGAAGGTGGAGTGCAAGATGAAGCAGATATCGCGGGATCTCGGCCCCATTTAGGGCCCTTTTTGGGATTTGGGATTATGTAACAGGTATGGGAATGTTGGCCCATGGGTTCACCCATGCTTAGGCCTATTTTGTATGTATAAATAGATAGCTAGGTGATGTAAGAGAGGTCAGTGTGCTAAGTGCTAAATGAATGGCTGAGTGCTAGAGTTGGATCTGCATGATCAAGAGTTGTAAGTGCTTTGGTGAATACTGTGTGAGACTTGTAGAGCTAAGTGCAAGTCATTGTAAGAGACTATAAAAGGCTGTGTGCTTAGATTAAATCAGGGAAGGAGGATCTAGCGAGTTGTGTAGATCTCCTGTCCTCTGCGGAGTAGGGTTTTTGAGGCTCTGTGCATGTAACTGATTGAAGAAGCTAATAAAGAAGACAAAGAGTTGGTGGACGTATCCCCAGGGTGGGGTTGAACCACGTACATGTTGTTTTTCTCTGCTTTGTGCATTGTATTGATGTGCTTATATGCTAATGTGTTTAGTGCTTTAATATACATGAATGATATGTCGATGCTTAGTGCTTAATAATATGGATGGATGTTAAATCTGACTTATATACATGTGCTTAGTGTTGAATCTGTTAAGATCTGATCTATTTTATCATGCTAAGTGTTGTTAGATGCTAGATCTGATTGAATACTGTGATGCTCTGTAATTAGGGTTTAACTACGTTGTAACTATGAACTGAATATCGATGAATGTTAAATGTTGAGTGCCTTGATTAGAATCACATATCTATGTCCCAACTAAGGTTGCAGACACTGGAGTCCTACAACCACCCCTGCCTCTACCACGGGTGAGACTTCATCTGCTTCGCAGGTGTTGCTGAAAGGGTCAATAGTTAGGGTTTTGTTGGTGTGATGTTGTAGCGTTGAACCATGGGTCTGCCCCTGTGCCAACAAATGGTTCTGTTGTCAGGACCTGAAATTGTGATTGTTGGGAACTGAGGAAAAATAAGCTTTGTGCAAAGACCTAACCTGAAATTGTGAAAGCTCTATGCATAAATCTATCGCTCTAGTGTGCAGTATTCTACTTGATTTGTGAAGCTTTGTACTAAAGAAAGAAGTCTGATCTGAATAAAAAAGGTAAGATATAAATGCTTTGTGCTCTAATAAAGGTAAGAATAGTGAAATTTTTTAAGATCTGGAAGCTTTGTGCTCTGTCGAAGATAAGACTAGTGGAAATTATTGTTTCTAAAGTATGGATCTAGGTGTGTTTGATAAGATTTATCCTAGCTTGAAAACTAGGGAAATGATAGAAGAAAGAAGATTTGATATGAGTAGATATGATAAGAATAGTGAAAGATATGTTATACCTATGCATAGAGAGAATGTTTGGACTAACAAATGGATGCAGGATCCTAGAAATAATTTTTTGCAAGTTAGCTACCATGATCCTAGTGCGCAGTACAGGAAAAGTTGGGGATCATTTAAGAGAAAGAGATGATTAACCCTTTGTTACAGTTGCAGAAGACCGGGACATCTGGCTAAGGAATGCCCTAGTAAGAGACCTAATTGCCTCTGTTGTAAATCTCTGGACCATGAAGTATTGGATTGCCCGAGAATGATTGCTAAGGTTGAAAGAATGAATATGAACCAAGAAAACCCTAAGGCAGATCCAGAAAATAAGATTATGAAAGAACCTGAGAAAGAATCAGAGAAAGTATTGCTACATATGAAAGAAACCCTAAATGATCACCGACATGTCAGTTTATTAGAGGTCTTTAAAGAAAAATAGTACATTGAAGCAAGAATAGGAGACTTCAACATTGACTGTGTTCTGGATGAGGAAACACAAGTGAATATCATGACTGAAAGAACTTAGGAAATTCTAGGAAATCCTGTTATGATTCCTTCATTGGGAGAAATAGGATTATTTAGAGGAAAGTTGATAACCCTATGTGGAAGACTTACCAGGATATCTAGGAGTGCTCATGGAACTTCGACAGAGGAAGAATTTGAAGTTGTTAAATTTATTGAGAACATCGCTCCATTTGCTATGTTATTAGGAAAACCTTGGATTGAAAGAGAGAAGGCCCGAAGGAAAGAAGAAGAATCCTTAGAACGAAAGAAGCAAGAGTTAAAAGATTTCATGACTAGGAGGATCGCACACTTGATTAAAGAACAAGAGAACAGATCGAAGTTATTTGAAACCATAGATTTGGATGTCGAAGTTGCAAGAACACCAGAAGACTTCTAGAAGATTGCAGTACCTATTCCAGATACAAACGAAATATTACCCTTGATTTCTAGGAAGGAACCTCAACAACGCGAAGTTACTGTGTCGAAAGAAGATAAG
Source organism: Picea engelmannii (assembly GCA_009831015.1). Classification (NCBI taxonomy): domain Eukaryota; kingdom Viridiplantae; phylum Streptophyta; class Pinopsida; order Pinales; family Pinaceae; genus Picea; species Picea engelmannii. The sequence goes on along the minus strand of ML781426.1, from coordinate 811,274 downwards.
AATTAGAATGGAAAAAGGAATTCTGAGATGAACCTCACTGGAAGGAAGGATAGAAAGCTAAGTAAGAAGAGAGTTAAGATTGAAAATTTACAGAAGGTTCCAGAGTGAACTTCGCAGAAGGAAAATTTGCAAAATTGGAACTTCGTCGGAATATCAGAACAACGCCACATGGCACTTCGCCATGGTGAAGAAATATAGTCGTTGGAATAGTATAATCATTAGACCGACGACCCGAATGGATAGAAAGGCATTTATGGCCAGGAAGCTCACCGTCAGACCGTTGTGACTGCGTTGTAACATAAATAACTTTGTTAATGAAGGCTTCTTACTCGTTGTAAGAGATACGTTGCCAAGTATCTATTTGTCCCATCGAGCCATGCACCAAGAACACTTTTGATAACCATGAATTTGAGGCCACATATTAGTTGACTCTTGCACAATGATCATCATGCTATTTCCATCTATCCCATTGCATTGAGAGATTTCTCTTCAAACCTAATATTTTCAACCCCAAGGGTGTATGTCTGACGAGTTCAGCGCTGCAGAGAAGATTGTCGAGGAAGTTCTCATCGACCTCATGACTGAAAGAGTAATGTCGATGTCTACAGGTATACAAGCTTCATCGATGAGAGGAGTGCAAGCCTCTTCATCAACTGCTCGTAGATTGGGGCTATCCCGACCGATAGCAGAGAAGAGAACCAAGCACATATATGACTTAGCCAATGCGAAGCTGATCCCAACCATATTGTCTAACTACATCCCGCCTCTAGCCGAGGCGGTGAGTCGCGATAGTGTGCCAAGAGATTTTTATTACACCATGGTCATTGCGTACCTCTTGAAGGGGATACACGCAGTTCGAGCACAATAGGATAAGATCGCAGTGTTGAAGTTCAGTGACTTCAACCTCGGAGATCGCAAAAATTATAGTACACTCGCTCCGTTTAAATAACTGACCAGAACAAAAGGGAAGAACTCAAAGATAATCCCTCAACCGTGGACGATGAACCTCACATAGTCCACCCTGCTCAATGTAATGAATATCCCACACTTTGAAAGGCACCAGGAAGTCAATGCCTATGTCAAGTTATTACTTTCATGTTACCATGGTGGCTACTTATGGCTAGACCATCGTATCACAGTCGACCTGACATTGATCCATAGGATCACAGGCTTGAGTATGCAAGGACCCGATCCACATGAGTTCTATCCAGAAAAAGCCACAGATCGCGCACTAGCACAGAAAATCAAGGATACATATGGTGATGTTGAAAAGGGAACACGAGGCTACAAGGTAGCCTCCATCCAGAATGGTGCAGTGTGCCTCGCCTATCAGTTAATTGCAGAGAAGTTAGTAAAAAAGAACATACCTACGCAGGTCACAATATTTGTTGTTGACCTCGCGAAAAAGTGCGTAGAAGGTTTACAGATGAACTGGGAAAAGTACCTGGTGAATCAGATGGAGCTAGACTGTCGTGAAGCATAGGATCAAGGTTACGAGTTCCACTTCAACTGGCTCCTGATCCTTATCGCCTTTGTTTCCTGAAAGATACTGGAAGGTGCGACCTTCCCGGATATAGAATTGTTCGAGCTGCTTGTTGCGAAGTTCACTACCCTTTGGTACTCGAGTGATATGAACAAATAGTGGCAGTCGAACGCTATTTTTCATACCTACTACCTTCGATTGAAGAGAGCCATAGAAGTAGAACCTCGCATGACTCCGAACACATTACAAAGATTTCGACCTCTGATGAAGTTCTACACAGATCGACACTTCATCTACCTTAGAGCGCGAACTAATAAATATAAGGACCAATTGCAGTCGTACTACAAGCTCATGAAAGAGGATCTTGAAGAGATCACTAAGGATTGGTCGACATACCTCCTTATTCCAGTAGAACCTGCAAAAATTTCCAACCCTGCCAGAAACCGTGCATGATACACCCGGACCCATCAAAACAAAGAAGACCGAAGAGGTCCAAGACCTAAGCAGTGCCTCAAGAAAGATTTCTTTAGTATCACCTGGCCGAGAGGGTGAGGAGGAAGAAATAAATGGCACAGGAGCTGAACAAAAGAAAGGTGAAGTAACACCACTGAGATATGATACTGATCCCTTGAAGAGGAGGAAGGTTTCTCCCCCGAAACCTTCTTATCGGAAGAAATCGAAAGCCACCGTGACCAAGATGAATACTGTGCTTACTACTGATGATTTTGATTTCATCATCGCAACTCTAAACGATGCCTCACTGGAAATCACATAGAAGTAAGAATCTAAGCAGGAAGAAATGTATGAAAGACTTAAGGTCGAGTTCTGAGGGGTACAACAGGCCCTTCAGTCCAACCACACAGTGTCCACTGTGCCCCTATCATTAGGAGAACCAGAGTTGGGGGATGAGCCAGCCCAACTCCGCTAATTAGTTGATGCGTCAAAGCTCATCTTCATCGTGCACAAGAATAATCATAACAAGCTACCCAAACCTTGAAGTAAGTACAAGGTGACATTGTAGAACAATGAAAAATTGCATAATAGGAGAAGGTTGCTCTCCAGGCCAAGTTTGAAGCAAAGAAAGCACAGATGCAGCAAGAGAAAGAACAGTTGCTTGCAGAGCAACTCGAAGTAAAAGAAGAAGTAAACAGATTCCTTCTCTCTGTCACTAGCTTAGAGCTACAGGCTAAAGACCAAGTCACGCGTCAAGTAGAGCAACTTGCAGAAGTTGTCCAACAGTTACAACAATGAATAACAGATTTAGAGCTCTGCACTATACCTGACACCCCACAAGATGTAACGGACCAAAGGGAAGCAACTGCTCGAAGCGCAGTTGAAAGAATAAAATTCCTTACCCTAGAATGCAAGCAATTGATTGATCCTAGTGCCCAAATGTATGAACAACTCACTGAGGATCCATAATTGAAGGCACTTGAATCAAAACTCAGAGGTGAAGTATCAAGTAGAAATGATACAGGCACAGTTGAAGCCCCTGTCAGCTGTGGAAAGAATGAAGTGATCCCAAGAGTAGCGCACTGCCCAACAGCAGGTCCATACTATTCAGAGTAGATTTATGGAAGTAACTCGGAGGCTCCAACCTATACAGGAAGAGGCTTACCAACTATTCACAGAAATCAAAGGCCGAGGAGAGGAACTGGAGCAAGTTGTCACTGCAGCTGAACAACGCCTCGAAGGACCTGTCAACGATGCAGTCATACAAGAGTTTATTGAACAAGAGGCTGTAGAAAAGCAACAAGTCGAAGCAACTCGAGCCAAGTTCGAGGATTCTGAAGAAAAACTAGTCAGATCAGAGTGACTCGGGACGAGTCACAGGTGAGTGTTGGGGGCCTGTTGGCCCTTGACCAAGTTTTGAGGATTCTTGGTCATGTTTGACCTAATTTTGGGACTTCGACAAGCTGTCGAAGGCAGAGCACAAGACGAAGTGGAGATCACGGGATCTCAACCCCTTTTAGGGCCCTTTTTAGGATCTGGGATTATGTAACGGGTATGGGAATGTCGACCCATGGGTTCACCCATGCTTAAGCCTATGTTGTATGTATAAATAGATAGCTAGGTGATGTAAGAGAGGTCGATGTGATAAGTGCTAAACTAATGCCTAAGTGCTAGAGTTGGATCTGTGTGATCAAGAGTTGTAAGTGATTTGGTGCATACTTTGTAAGACTTTCAAAGCTAAGTGCAAGTCATTGTAAGAGACTGCAGAAGGATGCGTGCTTAGATCTACTTAAGGAAGGAGGATCTAGTGAGTTGTGCATGTAACACCCTATTTCCCCTAGTTTGTAAAAATAATTGGACTGGCCAAGAACTGTGGCAAACTAAAAAATGTGAATATGTGATGTGAATGGACCTTGTGGAAAAGGTCGATGAATGTGAATAATATTATGAATTTATATTGCAGGACTGCTGAGAGGGGATATGCTGAAAAAGAGACCACGATGGCTGTAGAAAGGCGGTGGAAGGCAACTGGAAAGGTGGCGTTAACTTCCACCGAAAAATAATACCATATTTGGACTTCACTGGCCCGGAGAACCAAAAGCGGCTCGCTGGCCCCGAATTAAATTTCTCGCAGGCTGGTAGGTAGATGGCTCCTCAGGAATTAATGAGGGATGGGGAGGTGAACCCCCCATCCGTAGAGCCGTCAGGCCTGACCAGCGCGGGGGAAATCGCGCCACACGCAACCTCGCAAGAGGATAAGKCATGGGGGAGAAGCGATTGGGGGCAGACGCGAGGGGAGAAAGAGAACTCTGGCGATATGCAGAGTGAGTGATAGCAGAGAGGAAGGAGAGTAACCTTCACTCCTGGTCATTGGAAAACAGAGACGCAGTCTCACAGCATCGTGGTCTCAGCTCGGGGGTGGCTAGTGGTAAATCCGTTGGGAGTCGTTGGGCCTACGGTTGGGTGGAAACGAGCACCCCTCTCAACAGTTACATAACCCCTGGTGTTACTTTCTGATAAGTGTTTTGCCTTTGGCATCTTGAAATATATGTATTCTGACATTTATGATCATAAGTTGTGAAATTGTGAACGATTTCATTATAAGAATGTCTGTATGGTGTCTTGATCAGTATTGGTAGTTGTATGTTTATATGGAAAGACTACGTATGGCTTATGTTCTCATAAATCGTTATTTATATGCATACTGATCTAATTCAGACTTCACGTCTGGTTCTCGGGAGAGTGATACCCTTATCTGCCTCACATAGTACCCTGGGTAAACCTCCCCATAGAGATACCCTTCTTGAAAATTCCATCAAGAACCTGGAAGGAGGACGTGAAGGAGCAAGGCCTTAAGAAATACCTGATAAGTATCGAATCAACGGACGATATCCCATCGGGAGATCTATGGTCACTCACGACCGTCAGATAAGAAGAAGAAGATGGAATGTTAAGTACCTTAACCTTGATAGGTGTTGATCGACGAATGAGATCCCATCGGGAAATCTGTGGTCACTCATGACCGTTAGATTTGGTAGGAGAAAGTAGGATGTTAAGTGCCTTACCCCTGTGACTTTCTGTGTCTTCGTGGGTAGCGAAGAGATCGGGACCATAGATCCCCAAGGTCCATGAGAGCATCCAGACCATTAAGCTTTCCATGTCCAGGAAGTCGTGGGAGAGCACACAAGTTAGGAACCTGTCTAAGCCGTCAGATCTCGGCTGGAAAACCTGACAGTCATTGGATCTGTCAGGAGATACCCGAGGGTTAAACCCCCAGTGAATAGGGGCGAAATCCCCAAAATAGACCGGGACCGTCCGATTTAAGGAGGCCATGTGTCAAGAGATTTTCCACTTTAGGAAATCGGGAGTCGAGAACTTGAGAGTTCTGGTGATGAAAGATCAGGGCATTCCATGGTAGAAACCCCGAAGCAGATTCGGGTCATCCGATTAAAGGAGGCCACATGTCGTGAGATTTTCCATTTTGGGAAATCAGGAATCGCAAACTCGGGAGTTCTGGTGACGAGAGATCAGGACTTTCCAGGGTGGAAACCCCGAGACAGATCTGGACCGTCCGATTTAAGGAGGCCACGTGTCATGAGATTTCCCATTTCGGGAAATCGGGAATCGCGAACTCGGGAGTTCTAGTGACGAGAGATCGATACTTTTGAGGGTGGAAACCCCAAGACAGATCTGGACCGTCCGATTTAAGGAGGCTACGTGTTGAGAGATTAGCCACATCGGTAAACCAGGGATCGAGGATTCGGGAGTCCCATGGTCGAGAGTTCAGACTCTCATGATGATAAGTCCCGATGAACTTATCCGAAAAGATCTTTTAATGACTGTGGTTGAGTTTTTTTAATTGCATGTGTTAATTAACCCTTTAAGAAGCTTAATGAAAGAATGAGGAAATAAGAGGAATTATGACAACCATATACATATATGCATATCTGAAATGAATTAATAAATAGAAAACCATAACAAGAGAATTGATAACGGAGTTCGGCACAAAATTGCCTACATCTTCGGGCCTTTGTCTCTGTGGGGGAGGCTTATTTATTTCTGTTCAAAGCTCAAAAAGTACATCAAAGTAGTGCCATTAGGCTACAAGACTGATCTGGTCATGTTCTTCTAGATCTCCAAAACCCAACAGAAGAAACGACATGCAAAACGGATGACCGGAGCTCCCAGAAATGGCCCGCAAGTGTCTGCTCCTCAACAGCTTCCCTGCATAAAAATGGCTTTGGCTTGACTTCCCTTCAGCATAACTCTGCTATGACTGTCTTTTTATGGCCTCAAACAGGCCTAATTTTTATATATCTAAAGTTGGTTATCCATCCCCAACTTCCTCCCAAAATCTGGCCTCCAAAAATGCCCAATATCTCCCAAAAATGGATAAAAATCCATTAATTACAGGCATAAAATCAATTAAAAATCAAAAACTATATAAATAAAACCCACTTTAGCTTTAATTTGGGCATAAGCCCCCCAAACTGGGCGTGCACCCCCAAATGCTCGGTCATATGGCTCTTAGGTGGCCAAGCGCCAGCCCAAAGGGTTGTGCGCTGGCCCCTAGTCCGAACTCTGTGGTCATGTGGCAATAGATAACGGGACCGCGCCCTTACTATGTGCTAACGCCCCAACATTCCAGCACCTAAACCATGGTAATAGCCCCAAAAGGAAAGGGGAACTGGGTGCTTACGATGTGCGTTGGAGATTATACATGGTCTGTTCCCTTGTGGTTACCTGCAAACAATCAAACCATGGGCTGGGGCTTAGCCCCAACCCCCTTTTGCTCCAATACACATGAAGTTGAAATTCAAATATTTTTATTTTGACTTGATATTACAAGCAACATCATTGGCGCATTGGTCAATGGACCTTTCCCAAGTTGTTTCTCCTCCATAGGTCACGATTTCGAAACTCGGGGATGTCATAACAATTTTTGTATGTGCCATCGGGCCAACCACAGGGTGCCAAGTGGCACCTCCCCTTTCGACGAATCAATGCCACTTGTCAACTGTTGACTGGTCCAATTTCCTGCCAGATGTCTGCCCTGTCAGCAAACCTACCCAGTCACCACCTGCCACGTGTTTGCTGACATACCTGCTAGTGCCACGTCACTTGCCACATCAGTTGTATGACTGTATGGCCTGTACAGTCAACCTGCCACGTGGACTGTACGGACTGTACAATCACCCCTTTTTTTTACCTATTTGGGTTTTTTATCAGAATGCAATATCTTTCGCATACAGAGCCCGTTTGACGAAGTAAATATATGGCCAGAATCAGGAAGATGAGACGGACGCAATGGCGTTGGTTTCGTCGGATTCTGAGCACTTTCATTTTGAGCCTTTTTTAGCCATGTTAGGCTCTTGGATCTGATTCTGGATCACACCTCC
>ML781426.1:738862-756103 GCA_009831015.1 Picea engelmannii | reverse complement strand
GGTTTTCGAGACTCACAATAGTCCCTTTCAACATTTCGTGATTTCATCATTCTTGTCGTGAGTGTCCTTGACACCTCCAACTCCCGGTATCTGAAACTACGAAATGGAGATTAAGTCGTGGTTTCGCATTTCGCGATTTCATCATTCTTGTCGTGAGTGTCCTTGACACCTCCAACTCCTGGTATCCGAAACTCCGAAATGGAGATTAAGTCGTGGTTTCACATTTCGCGATTTTCTGCCGTGAGTTGCTTCCTTGACTCTTGGAGTTTATGCTTCTGATATTTCCATGCGATCATCGTTGCACTGCTGGTCTTTCCACTTTCTCTTGTTCGTCATCATCAATATGAGATTGCCATCAATGACAAACAAATACTCTTTTTTCTGTCTGCCCGTAATAAATATGCCAACAACCTTTAGTTTGTCCAAGATTTCTTTTTTTAACTTACAATGCATTACTTTCACAAATATAGGGTTGGCTAATCCTCCTAGGATGCCATTGGTTTCTCTTGAATTTTCATTTCAAAGCTTCTTTCCAACTATGTCTGTGGGAGTATTAGCAGGTGCGGTGTAGCCATATTCTACATATTTCCAAATATCACACCCCAGGGACATTAGATAGATTTTCATCCTCACACTCCAAAATGCATAATCATCCTCTTTGAATAGAGGTGCTCTATTGGAAGAAATTCCCTCTTATTGATCGATTGGATTATGCAGGATCTACCTTCTAGTTATTAGACTATGTTGAAGGCACCTACTCTAATACCAATTGTTGGATTGTAGTTCAATACTTAGAGGGGGGGTGAATCAATATCGATAACTTTTAACAATTATTAAATAATTATTTATTAACTTTATTGATCAATAAGAACTTCAGTAAATAACATCAATAAATATAAACTCAAAATACAAATTACAAGTTTTTATATAAATGTTTGAGTTTAGAGCACCAACTCTAGGAGACACCGATCCCCTTGTTTCGGGGCACCAATCCTAGGAAGCACCAACTCCCTTGTTTTAGAGATCCAACCCTAGGAAGCACCAACTCCCTTGTTTAAGGCACAAACCCTAGGAAGCATGAACTTCATGTCTCTAAATTAAAGGATATTAATCCTTCCTTGCTCCTCCCTTCCACCCTCACTTCATAAGAATCTTTGTCTTTCTTCCTTGGACTTTGAACATGTTTTTTATCTTCAGATGTAGACCACATAGACATTTTTCTTTCACCATACCTTTCTGGTTATATAGTATTCCAATAGGTATGAAATTGAACCATTGTGTATTTTTAATAATGAACCATTGCACATTTTCATTTTTTAACACAAATGGTAAATTTTTGTTTATTAATTGATTTTCGTATGAACATTCTTGGGAGATGGAAAAAAAAAATAAAATTCTACGACATGGGTTTTGTGCAGAACATGCCTTATTAATAGTAATGAAAGAAGTTTCCCCAAAAAATGTGTGAGGTGGATGGTATGGGAATGTTATGGGCAGTTCTTTGAAGGCAAATTGCTCAGATTTATTGTTTTGACCACCTTCTAAACTTGCCAAATGAAGCATCCACTTATGCAGCAGATATTTGGTCACAGATCCACATGATCGATAATTATGACTGAGAGTTATGTCCTTGGTGCTTATCCTCTTAATCACCTATTCTTCATGTTCTTACTCCATGTAAACCAATGCTATGACCACGGGATAAAATTTGTGCTTAATCTCCAAGTTCCTTACACATTGGCCCTTCATTGCCCATGTGATCATAACTTGTGACCAGGGGCTAGAACCAAGTCTTTCAGATTTCGACCTTTGGGCTATTCTCCCTTTACAATCTTCCAACTCTCCTGGAGTTTGACCTACCGAAGTGGTCATAAAGTAATTTTGACTGCTTACTGTCAGTTGACAACTCCCCCTTATCCTATCCTTCCACTGGCTTAATCCAATGGCGATGACTTAATCAAGTGTTGAGATGGGTGGTCATTATTTATTTCAGGACTTTAGTACTCTGGGACTCTGGGATATTACAACTCTAAAGTCATTCAACTCCCAAATTCTGAAGTTCTTATGCCATCCTTCCACTGCTTGATCTAACGGCTCGCATTACTCCCAAATTCTTCCCTGAATCTAATAGTTGGTGGGATTTCAAGGCTTTGACACTCCATGACTTTGACAATTTTTGGCTTACCCTATCCTTCCACTATACTCAATTGGACGGTCAAGAATTCACTCGAAGTTCCTTCTTCATCTGAAGATTGGTGGGATTTTGGGACTTTGACACTCATGGACTCTGCGAATTTGTGTCTTACCTTGTCCTTCCACTATAATTGATCGAATGATCGAGAATTCACTCGAATTTCTTCCTTGATCCGACAGTTGGCGGGATTTTGGGGCTTTCATGACTTCATGATTTCATGCCTCTTCCTTGTCTCTAATAATCGCCTAAGTGGTGAAGTTCCGGACTACTGAATATTTCTATCTCTTGCTTGGCTTCGATCAACAACTGACAATCGATCAGTTCGATCTGACGACTCCGGATATACCCGAAATCTAGATCTGATGGTTTTAATCTATCCCGATATGATGGTTGGGACTTATCTCTCTTAGATTTTGGCTCTACCTCAATCTAATGGTCCTTGTTATACCCAAAATTTCTCAGCTAGATCTGACGACTCTTGCTTATACCTGGAATTTCTCAACTAGATCTAACGACTCTTGCTTACCTGGATCTTGATCTAATGATCTAGAACTTCTTGATTCAACAGTTGTGATTAATCCCAAAATTCAAAAGGGAATGGTCACAATTCCATGATCCTTTACAAAGGATCTATGTCTGCACAATGTTTTGGCTTCTGCGCAATCTCTGTAATGTTATTTCTCCTAAGTTTTTAGGATCTCAAGCTATGTCTTCTATGCAACCGAATAAGATACATCTCCTGAGATTTTCCTTCGACCTTTTGAAAGGTCTTAATGCTATGTGCTCTGATTTCATGCAACGTAATATGTTATCTCTCCTGAGCTTTAGGATCTCAAAGACATATTCTTTCTTAATGACAATACTATATTGATCTTCTTGACATCAATTCCAACACCATAATACCATGTCCAACATTGATCATATTGGACTTCTTTGACATCAATGCCAACACCATACTACCATGTCCAACAACTAGAACTCTCGAAAAATTGATTGGACGAAGAACTATGAAAATGAGATAATGATAAAAATGAAACAATGAGAAGACTTTATGAACATTGTGAAAAAATTGAGCAATTTTTTGAATGGATATATGCATTATTTTCAAAACCCCATGGCTTATCAAAGACCACCACAAAATCTAGAATAAAAAAATTTAGAAGATCAGGGACACCAGGAAATACCAGAGGTTAATTTTTCAAGAAATACGCATAACTCTATATTTCAAGATAGAGATCACCAGAAGTTTAAAAAGGAGTTACCAAAATATGACAGCAAGGACCATAAGGGATTTTTCATCTGGATCAACAAAATGGGTATTTTTTAATTAAACCCTCATTGGGTGAACGAGAAAAAATAATGACATCAAATAATTTAGAAGGAGAAGCTTATGACTAGTACCTATGTTGGTCCAGAAAATGTGATGCTCGTTCCTTTCATTGGCAAAGCTTCACAGTGTTCGACAACACAGGTATTCCAATAGAACACGAAAACCTTTAGTAACCACTCACACAACTATATCAAAAATCAATACACTGATGTTTTGACATGGTAAAACCCCTACGAGGAAACATCCACGTCCCCAACCAATGCGGCCACTTGGAGCATTTTATTAATGCAAAAGAAAAAATTACAAAGAGATTTTACAAGAGATTTTCTCACAATCGATCATCGACAAATGACCCTCCATGCTCTTTAAATAGATATCATGGAACAATTGGGTGCTAAGCCACACATAAATGGCCGTTAATATTGAGGAGAATATGAACCTTCTAATCACTCTATGTTGGGAACATATCGTGACCGTCGTATTTCCTAAATACAAATGCATACTAAAGAAACACACTTTTACCTAACGACACATTAGACCAAGTAGATATTAACTAACTCCTAAGTGTCTAAATATCATAACATCCCCCCTTAATAACAACTTGGGATAGGATTGAAGGATTTACAATCATGATACAATAGGATAAGGAAGGAGGCATTAGAGCCTACCCCCCCTTGATGACAACTTCATGAACTCTTAACATAGATCGAAGTTTGGAAAACTTCGCCTCTGTAAGAGACTTTGTGAAAATGTCTGCAACTTGATCTTCTGTAGGGAAAAAGATCACTTCAACAACTTGATCATGAATGAGCTTTCTGATGAAGTGCATGTGTATCTCGATGTGTTTGTTGCACTGATGTTGAATTAGGTCTTTGGTGAGCTTGATGGCACTCTGATTATCACACCAAAGGCTGGTTGGATGCTGCTACTGGAATCCAAACTCTGAAAGAATATGTCGAAGCCATAAGGCCTCCCAAATTTCATTTACCATTTCTTTATACTTTGCTTCTATTGAAGAAAGTGCAATAGCCTGTTGTTTCTTACAGGCCCAAGTGGCAGGTCATAAACCAAGGCTGAAAACATAACCTGCAATAGACTTCTGATCATCAGGGTCATCGCCTAAATCTGAATCAGTGAAACCAACCAATAAACGAATCCCCCCTGAACTGTAATATATCTTGAACTGAACTGTACCAAATACATAGAGACGTATCCTTTTAGTTTCTTTCTAATGGATTTAATAGGGTGTTTGCATATATCGGGCAACAAGACCAATAGAAAAGGAAATATCAGGACATGTATGAGTCAAGTATAAGAGGCTACCAACTAACTGATGGTACAAGGTGGCATCAACCTCAAGAGAAGTATAGGTGGAAGCAAGATTGACTCGAGATTGGACGGGAGAAGAGGTTGGTTTACAATCGTCCATGTGAAATCGATTAAGAAGGTGACAAGCATACTTAGATTGGGAAAGAAAAATTCCTTCATTGGTTTGCAAAACTTGGAGGCCAAGGAAATAGTGCAAAAAGCCTAATTCTTTCATTTCAAATTTCTTCTTAAGGTTGGTTTTCACATGATTTAAAAGTTTTGAGTCACTACCAGTAAGGATAAGGTCGTCAACATAAAGGACAAGGATTATGAGATGTTTTCCTACTTTCTTAGTATAGACATTAGGATCAGAATGGAATCTAGAGAATACAATGGCAATAAGAAAGTTGTCCATTTTGGCATACCAAGTTCAGGGAGATTGCTTAAGACCATAAAGAGATTTCTTAAGGCGAAAAACAAGGCTAGAGTCATTCTGAACATAGCCAGGAGGTTGTTCCATGTATATTTCTTCTTGCAAATCTCCATGCAAGAAGGCAGATTTAACATCCATCTAATGGACCTCCCATTTATGTGAGGCAGCAAGGGTAAGAACAAGGTGGATGGAATTCATTTTGGCTACATGGGAGAAGGTTTCATTATAGTCAATTCCTTCAACTTGGGAAAATCCTTTGGCAACTAATCAAGCCATGTGTCTTTCAACATTTCCATATGATGCATACTTAGTTTTGTAGACCCATTTACATCTGACAAGTTTCATTCATTTTGGAAGAGGTACAAGATCCCAAGTATTGTTTTCCATTAAATAATGATACTCTTCATTCATTTTTGTATCCCAATATGGATGACCTGAAGCTTCTGTAAATGTCTCTGGATCATGAGTCTCTGAAACTTGAGCCAAAAGAGAAGAGGCTCACTGGAACTGTGAACGTGTCTAGCATTGATCTGAAGGATCACCGACAAGATCACCAGCTGCTTCTCGTGTTGAATGAACCCATCTAGGAAGCGGTGGAGATGGATTTGGTGCTAGTTTAGGTTCAAAGGACTCATCTAGAGGAAGGTGAGCAGGAAGAGGTGTATTTTCATCCTCACTTTCGTCATCTGAAGAAGAAACTAGAATAGAAGAAGGCACAAACGTTGAATATGGCTCACAGGCCGAACAAGGCATGAACGTCGAATTAGGATCGTAGGCCAAAGAAGGCACAAATGTCGAATTAGGTTTGCAGGCCAAGAGATTTTCATCAAATTTAACATCTCTTCTAATAATAATTTCATTACATTATGGTTGAAGAAGTCTGTAACCTTTGATATGTTCAGAATAACTAACAAATATACACTTCTCACTTTTAGGCTGCAATGCTTTCCTTTTCTCATCAGAACGTGAGCCCATGCTATACTTCCAAATACACAAAAGTGACTTACTAAAAAGGTTCCACGACGAAGAGGATGATGACCTGTATAACAAGTTTGTACATCTTAAACAAAAAAGGAAATGTAAACGACTATACACATGAATGGGAGGCTTTGGAAACAAGGTAGTGTGGATTAACAGATGAGAAGTTACTAAAAATGTTTATATGTGGATTAAAAAATTACATCCATAGTGAAATCAAACTATGGAACCCAAAACTATGGAAGATTCTAGATATGCAAAAAAGTTGATTGAACAAAAAAATAAGTTCAATAAGACATCATTCACAAGTCCAGACATGTCAAATAAATATCCAAATGAAATATCAAAGAAATACTCTGCAAAAAAGTACAAGAAGTATGTACCACCACATTTAAGGGAAGGCGGAACCATGAAGTAGGCCCCAAATAATAAATGAGAAAACAAATGCATATATTGTGGAGACAAATGGTCGCTAGGGAACAGATGCAATAGTAAAAAATTGTATACTTATGAAGCACTGAAAGAATCAAACATATCTGACAGTGAATCAGTTGGAGAAAATAAAAATGAATATGATGCCTCCAATACAGATCCTGAAGAGGCCATGCCCAAGATATCTCTTTCTGCAATAATAGGAATAGTGCAACCGCAAAATTTAAAACTAAGGGGGCATGTAAAAAAAGAAAATGTCACTATTCTTGTAGACACACGGAGCACCCACAATTTCATAGATATAAATGTTGCAAAAAGATTAAATTTATTCGTGTATCTAGTCGTAGATATAAGAGTGATGGTGGAAGATGGAAAACAAATTGATGGAGTTGGAATGCATCATTAAGGTCAAGCTACAAATAGAAGATTACAAATTGGAATTTGGGTTCTACATAGTACCCTGAGGTGGAATGGATGTTGTCTTGGGAATTCAATGGTTGCAAACACTGGGGACCTATTTTACAAATCACTAGAAACAATTTATAAAATTCAAATGGGAAGGAAAAAGATATAAATTATAAATATTCTAGGCACCCCCACCCAAATTATATCCTCATGATAAATTGAGAGACTAATTTGAAAGAAAGAACCAACTTACATGGCATAATGTCATTAGATGGAGATATTAGCATCATAAGTGATCCATTCTCAACACCCAAAGATGCAAGCATTAATTGAAAAATATGACAAGGTGTTCCAAGACTTACCTATGAAGTTGCCTCTAGAAAGAAAGATAGAGCATATAATCGAGGTTAAACCAAATTCAGCATTGGTTAGTAACAAACCCTATTGATATCCTCACCACCATAAAACAGAGATAGAAAGGATAATTTAAGACCTATTAAAATGTTGGGTTATTACATCAATTAGGAATCCATATGAAACCCCAATAATCTTGGTTTGGAAAAAGGGTGGATCTTTCAGACTATGCATAGACTATCGAGGGTTATCTAAAATAACTGTAAAAAACAAACTTCCTCTATCATTCATAGATGAGTTATTGAATGAACTCCATGAATAGAAATACTTTTCAAAATTGGATCTAAGGTCAGGGTACTACTAGATCCAAGTAATATTAGAGGATGTGGAAAAAATTGCTTTTCAAACGCACGAAGGTCACTATGAGTTCAAGGTAATTCCATTCGGGTTAACAAAATCCCTTGCTAATTTCCAAGCAACTGTGAATCAAATCTTTCAACCCTACTTAAGAAAGTTCATAGTAGTATTTTTTGATAATATTCTTATTTACAGTAAGAATTGGAAGGAGAATATGAAGCATTTAGAGAAGGTCCATTCTCTCTTAGAAGAAAACCAATTTTATGCAAAAATGTCAAAATGTGCGTTTGGAAAAGAGGAAGTAGAATACCTTGGTCATATCATATCCAAGGAGGGAGTCAAGGTAGACCCCAGTAAAATAAAAGAAATCATGGAATGTCTAAAACAAAACAACACATCAAAACTAAGGGGATTCCTTTAAGAGGTTATTATCGAAGATTTATCGAGAACTATGATCATTTGACAACACCACTGTCAAACCTATTAAAGAAAAAATCCTTCCAATGGGATAACAAGGCCAAAGAATGTTTTGAGATATTAAAAAGGGTTATGTCATCTTCACTTGTGTTAGCAACACCATATTTTATAAAACCCTTTGTAGTAAGGTGTGATGCTTCATGATTTGGAATAAGAGCATTGTTAATGCAAGATGGCCATCCAATAGATTTTGAAACTAGAAATCTCAAGAAAAGGGAAGGCTTAAAGTCTACCTATAATAAGGAAATGCTCATCATTATGAATTTCTTTTATCTAAGTGGTGAAAATATCTCTTAGGAGGCAACTTCTCGATATGTACGAATCACAACAGTTTTCACTACCTACTACAACAAAAAAAAAATTCCACTAAACAACAAAAATGGATGGAAAAAATTTCTACCTTTGATATGGACATGCCATACAAAAAGGGGAAGGACAATGTAGTTTCTGGTGCACTATCCCGAAAGGATGACGAAGTAAAAGAATATGCAACAACAATAGTGATTCCTGACTAGTTAGATGAAATCCGAAATGAATATGCCAAAGATCCTAAATCTAATTCAATAATCAACAATTTGGACCAAAACCCCAAATTTGAATGGAAAAATGGCATCTTATGGTATAAGGACAAAATATACCTAATTCCATCTTCAAAATTTAAAATCAAAGTATTAAAGGAGTCACATAGTTCCTGAGAAACAAGACATGTAGGATTTTTCAAAACCTACTACAATGCATGACAATCATTCTGTTGGAAAGGAATGAATAAGGATATTCAAAAATTCATTGTTGAATGTGACATATGTCCAAGAAATAAAAAAAAAAATTATGACTTCAACATTACTTCATCCTCTACACATTCCTGATAAAAAATGGGAAGATATCTCGATGGATTTCATTGAAGTGATACCCATGTCCGAAGGGAAGGATAAATTTTGTCGTGGTAGACATATTAACCAAATATGCACATTTCATGGCAGTAAAGAAAACCGACTCAACAAAAAAATTGTAGATGTATTATGCAAAAACATTTATAAATTGCATGGGTTTCTGAAAGTTATTGTCAACGATAGGGATGCAAAATTTAAAGGAAATTTCTGGAGAGATTTTTGCAAACAAACATGAACATACCTTAATATGAGCTCAACCTACCATACACAAATAGATGTCCGGACATAAATTGTAAATAAATGATTAGAAACTTACCTTCGATGCTTTGTGACAGATAAGAAAAATAAGTGGTCTCAATGGTTACATTACGCCGAATGGTGGTATAATTCTACATATCACACTTCCACTAAAATGACCCCTTTCCAAGCCTTATATGGTTATGAACCACCCAAATGGAAATAGTTTTCGTTGATTGACACTATGGTCCAAGCAGTAAAGAATCAACTAGAGGAAGAGAAAAAAATCATCAAAATATTAAAAGAAAACTTAGCAATAACTTGTAATTGAATGAAAAAACTAGTGTACTGACATATATTAGAAAGAGAGTTTGAAGAAGGTGATTGGGTGTTTGTAAGACTCCAAACCTACAAACAGTTATCCTTAAGCAACAACGGAAGAACAAACTAGCTCCTAAATTCTATGAACCCTTTCAAATTAACAAAAAAATTAGCAAGGTAGCTTATGGATTGGATTTGCTAGATAACTATCGCATCCATAACGTATTCTGCACCTCATGTCTCAAAAATGTGTTAGGATAAACCCAACTAGTTCAAACAAAAATTATTGAATTTGATGATGAAGGGAGAATTATTTTAGAACCATAAGGTATTCTTACCACCAAGGAAAAGGTGTTACATTCAAAAACTATTAAGGAATATCTCATCAAATGAAAAAACCTTCCAGAAGAAGATTCATCATGGGAATCAGAACATTTTTGTCGAAAATACCAATCGCTACCCTTGCTTTGATGACAAAGCAAATTTTAAAGGGGATGACCATGTTATTGTTCTAAGAAATCTTACCCAGTGGATAGGATAATCTCCCCTTTGGACCAAGACACGTATCTTTGGTCCAAAGACAGAAGTGAACAAGTGGTTACTACTTTCCCTATAGATCTAACTCAATCAATCAAGAAAAATAGAAGAAGAATGAGGCATACCTTATTGTGATTTTCGTCCTCACTACTGCAATCCCTATGCTTGATCTCCAATCTCTTCAACGCAACTGAAGTCCTGCAAAAAATAGAAAATGAACTTTTCCTCCTACTTGTTGAGATCAATTCCCGCTTCTGAAATTTCCCTCCCTTTACTATTTTCCCAACTTATTTTTTCCATTACTTTTCCCTCTTCTATACCTACCCTCATTCCCCTTTTTTTCTCCCTTCTCTTTTCCCTTTCTAGTTACCATACTTAGTCATGTTTCAAAGATCGACGGGTTCACAGGTTGGCAGACTCACAGGACTACACCTTCATCCATGCTCCTTTATCATAAGTCTGACTGACCGCCTTGCTATAATATACTTAACCATTTTAGCAACCGCGGGTTCACATGTTCAATCTTTCATCTTCCAAGTTCCGCAATCTCCATTTTGCACCCAAATACCCGTGATCTACATTATGATCGTTAGTCTTGTAGTGGGTACCGAGCCGCTAAGTATCTCATTTATTTTGTATCCAAGTTCAACCGACCGTTGTGCAACACTTAACCTATTTTTTGTCGTTCGCAACCGCGGGTTCACAAAAAGCCCCAAATTCAAATTGCTCTTGTTCATCACTGCCATATTCATGATTTTCCCAATATGCATTTAGTATGGTTTAATACTAATAATTGATCATGCAGGCTCCATAAATATCATCATTAATAAGCGAAGGAATCGAGAATATTTTTCATTAAATTGCATTAAAGCTCGATTTTCCAAGGGTTATATTATTGTTATATCTTCAAAAGGATTCATTTGAATAATATTAAAGATTAAAATTTTGAATAATATTGTTCAAGCATGCAACGAAGCCATATTGAAAAGGGAAGAACTGTTCAAGAGGATTACGAAGATAGACCTAGTAGGAGGTACTAACGAAGTACAAGACCCTAAATTAATTCTCAACTCAATGTTCCTAACAAAGCAACAATTTGATGAACAACTTGAGATTTTTAAAGGGTTATCAGTTGAAAAGTTTTATGGTATACTTGAATATAATGAAGACGACATAGACAATTATCTAGTGGAATACTCCGCGAAGAATCAATATATTGAGGAAGAAGTACATGGTATTTCCCTTGATTTAGGAGACTTGGAAGGCGAGCTATTTAACATTAAATCTGGCATGAGATAAACGTCGCACCAATGAAAAATTATATTGAAGAATGGTTCAAAAAAACAATCGACAAATTAATGAATGAGGGGCAAGAAACAATTGAGACAGTTCTAGTAACCATTAATGAAGACAATAAAAGGACAACATCGAGCAAGTGAAGATACAAGATACCATCATAGTAAGTTTATGTCGATCACATCTTATTTCTTTATCAGTTCTTTCATCCAGTTACTCTCCTTCTTTCACCATAAATTTTTAACCGAAGTCTGATAACTTCTCCTTGTCCTCTTTCCAGGTCTTATTGTTCTATTATCTCCCACCATCCTCCCTATAAAATATTATTTCTTGTTTATATTTGTTTTATGGTCCGTGCGAGCCCCAATCCCATTCCAAAGGACAAACGCATTTTAAATTTCAAAGGCTTTGTAATAGACTATATATTTTTTTTCTGAAATTTCAAGAGAGCTATTTCGAGATCAATTTTGACTATGCTTTGTAACTCTGAGTTTTGAGTATAACGTATTTGAGATTGATCTATCATTATATTTATTTGAGCTTCCAAGGTGTCCACTTTGTTAAAGTTCTCTTTTGCATGCAGACCATCTTCTTTTTATTTTATATGATCAGAAATTTTTAGTTTAATTATGATGGATGTGAGAAAATTTTGTCTATCTTTTTTAAATGTATGAAGTGTGTGGTTCCTGGTTATTTCTCAGAAACCTTCTTTAAAAGAAAAACAATGTTGGAATATTGGTTGTAGTCATTGATGTCAACCCTAGCCATTGGCTTTTGGACCCCACAATTGATCGAAGTAGATAGACATGAAGAAAATTACACATGCAGATACAACACCCATGGATGGATAGTATAAGTCATGCTGCTTTCGGTGGTATGTGGCACGTCACATGGATCTGCACGATTGAGGAGAAATGAAGTTTTGAAGATGGCAATGTGAATTGAAGAAGAAACTACATGTCGTCCCTAATGTTAAAAGGAAGAGACATAAAGGGTATAAATACATCTCATTATACATTCATTTTTATACACACACAAGTTTATTAATGAAAAAGGAGATATAAGTCGATTTTTTGAGGAAATCTGAAGTAAAGAAGGTCAAATTTCAAGGGAGGCTGAAGTCTTTTGGTCATGTGTTCTAAGGTATGTTGTTTATAGGTCATCTTACCATTTTCACTATAAATTTGTTTCTAGAACGATTTAGATAGTGACATTCAGAGGATATTAAGAATACATATCTACGTACTTGTGGTAAACATTTCAACTCTTATTCGCTATGATTTTGGCTATACACTCTGTGGAAGATAGGGTTTTTGACTAGTCCTGAAGTTAGTCATAAACATGTGTTCCAGGTAAAGAATTCATAACATCTTCATAGAGAATCCAAATGAAGTGAGACCAATTGAATTGGAAAGAGTACGGGTTGTAGTTTCTTATGTATGAATTTTCAAATCTGATGTGAAATATTGAGCGTGGAGCATGTTGTACAAGTTCACTCTCCTGAATAAACCAGAATTGAATAAGGTCTACCATTTTATCTATAATTCATTTTATGGGAGAATTCAAGGAGTGAAACTTGAAGGAGATTCAGAGAATACAATGATTAATACTATATACAGGATCAGAGTATTCCAAGAAGTTAAGAATTGCATAAGTTGAAGAAGTCTCAGGAAGCATTATTAGGTTTTATGTGATGCTTGGTTGATGGTGATAATTTAATGTAAAGTTTTATTATCTCTCATATATTCTTGGGTGGAAGGAAGGGGCAAGGATGGAGAGGTAAACCCTCTCTTTGTAATATACCAGATATAAAAAGTATGCAGAACGGAAATAAAATGCTAGAAATGGCAGAATAACAACAATATAACAAGAACAATCACTACAATAACACTGAAATGATATAAGAATAACATAGAAATATCACTTTGATACTGAGATAAATGTTCACGGGCCTCTTCGAGGGGGCAACCTCCAGTCGAGTAGAGCTCTATTACAATAATATCCAATCTAGGGTTCTCATACACTCGACTCCTATTTATACTAAATATGTCTATCAAAAGAAGAATCTAGAGGAAGATCCTTCTAGCAGCAGAAGCTTCTATTAGGTATTCTTACATTCGACTTATTCTATTTTATTGCAAGGTCTTATTAATATTGACCTTTATTACATCTAAATATATTGTTCTATCTATGTGCGGGTTAGGACCCTAACATGTCCTCCCCCTTAAAAACCACCTTGTCCTCAAGGCTTGAGATGTGGAAATTGTTGTAGAATGGTAGTTGGTTCCCAAGTAGCATCTACTAGAGTTGTATCTTTCCACTAGACTAACACTTCCTTGATGTTTCTCTTACATAGGCAATGCTCACCCTGGTCCAAAACTGCTTGTGGTTGTAGCCAAATGGATCCTTCTTCGGCTAACTTGGGAAGGTGGTTTGAATTTGGCACTTAGTTCCAATCACCTTCTTTAAGCACGAAACATGAAAAATGGGATGTAGCTTCGAATGATTGGGAAAAGCTAAATGATAGGCCACCTATCCCACACACTTGAGAATGGTATAAGGACCATAAAATTTGGGCGTTAGCTTCTAACAATGCTCGGCCTTGAGAGAATTTTTCTTGTAAGGTTGCAGTCGAAAAAACACATGATCCCCTTCTGCAAATTGACATTCAGAGCGACCTTGATCTTCTTGTTGCTTCATGAGATTTTGTGCCATGACCAAATTCTCTTTGAGGGTACAGAGAATAGCCTCTTGAACTGTAAGCATTTGGTCAACTGCCTGGACCTTCGAGACACCAGGTAAGTATGAGAGAGCTAAAGGTGGATTTTGTCCATATATCACTTCAAAAGGAGTCATGCATGTAGATGTATGGTATGAAGTGTTGTACCACCATTCATCTAGGGGTAATCATTGAGCCCACCGATTTTTCCTTTCTGAGGCAAAACACCTCAAATATGTTTCCAAACACTTGTTGAAAACTTTTGTTTGACCATCAGTCTAGGGATGATAAGTTATGCTGAGATGCAATTGGGTGTCGTGTAGCTTGAACAGTTCTTGCCAAAAATTGCTGGTGAAAGTTGGGTCGCGATAAGAAACAATAGAATGTGGCATGCCATGAAGCTTGAAGACCCGATCCATGAAAAGTTGAGCCACCTTGGATGTTGTAAATGGGTGTTGAAGAGTGCAGAAATGAGAATACTTGGAAAGGCGATCAACAACCACCATGATGACTGATTTATTTCCCAATTTGGGTAAGCCTGTAATAAAATCCATAGAGATATCCCTCCAAATAGCAGGTGGAATCAGAAGCGGTTGTAGTGTGCCCGGAGATTTGACTGTTTCACCCTTATTGCATTGACACACATCACATTCAACGACAAAATTATGAATGTCTTGTTTCACACCATCCCAAAAAAAAGAACGTTTGACCCTGTCATAGGTTTTGGTGAACCCGGAGTGCCCTGCTGTGGGTGTAGCATGAAGCTCAGAAAGTACCGTGGATTTAAGTTTTGATTGTTTACTTAAATACAAATGGCCTTTTTATCGAAGCTCATCATAGAGCCAAGAGTACCCTGGGGAAGTTGGAGCATTGGACTGCAATTGTTGGATCAGATGCAAACTTTTGGGATCTTGTAGCCATTCCTAGCGAACGGCTTGGAGCCAATCTGGTACAATGAAGGAAAGAGAAAAAAGGGATCCTTCATCTTCATATTTTTTCTAAAGTGTGTCCACAACCACATTTTCTTTGTCTTTCTTGTAAATGATCTCATAATCATATCCAAAGAGCTTAGTCACCCATTTTTGTTGCTCCAGGGAGGAAATGTGTTGTTCCAGAAAATACTTGAGGCTTTGATGGTCTGTCTTAATTTGGAAGCATTTCCCCAATAGATAATGGTCCCACAGATCAATGGCATGCATAATAGCCAACATTTCCTTTTCATAGATTGATTTTCCCATATTTCTTTCAGACACTTGCTTGCTGGTAAAGGCCAAAGGTCGACCCTCTTGCATAAGGACAGCACCAATTCCTTTCCCTAAAGCATCACATTCCAAGACAAAGGTCTTTTTGAAATCAGGAAGGGCTAGGACTGGAGTGGTGCACATGGCCATCTTCAAGGTTTGAAAAGCTTGAGCATCTACTGGAGTCCAAGTGAAAGAGTTATTTTTTAGGAGTGCAGTGAGAGGTACTACAATCTTTCCATAATTCTTAACAAACTTGCGATAATAACCTGTTAAGCCCAGAAATCCACGCAATCTTTTGAGAGTCTTTGGGTGAGACCAGTCTTGAATAGCTTCAATATTTTTAGGATCCAACCTGACACCATCCTTTCCAACTAGATGACCCAAGTACTCGATTTATGAGACACCAAAAGCACATTTAGACTATTTCAGGAAAATTTGGTGTTGAGAGAGTAGATGGAGAACTTGATCCACATGAGCAAGATGGTTTGTCCAGGTTTTTCTATAGATGAGGATATCATCAAAGAAAACTAAGACAAAATGATGGAGAAAAGGACGGAAGACATGATTCATGAGGCTTTAGAAGGTGGAGGGGGAATTACACAAGCCAAAGGGCATGACCAAAAACTCATAGTGGCCCTCATGAGTTCTAAAGGAAGTCTTGGGAATGTCTGCCTCTTTCATACGTATCTGGTGATAGTCATAACAAAGATCAAGTTTAGTAAAGAACTGGGCGCCACTCAATTCATCCAAGAGGTCATCAATGACATGAATGGGAAATTTGTCTTTAATGGTAAGTTTGTTGAGGGCACGGAAGTCAGGACACATTTTCCAAGAACCTTCTTTCTTCAGGACCATGACCACGGGAGAAGAGTAGGGGCTCATACTAGGGCAGATGACGCCTACATTAAGGAGTTCCTAGACCATTTTCTCAATTTCATTTTTTTGGTAAAAGGGGTGACAATACGGACGGATATTGGGAGGAAGGATTCCTGGTACAAGGGGAATGGAATGATCATGAACACCACGGGAAGGAGGGAGTGGAAAAGACCACTTGATCTTTAGAAAGGATGGATTGGAGGTCTTGCGGCATCGAGGGTGTCTCTGTTTCTTGTATGGCATGGAATTGGGAAATAACACCAGAATGACCTTTTTTGAGCAGATTTTCCATGTGATGGGAACTAATAATCTCAGGTGAACCGACGATGATGCCTTGGAACTTATATTGGTGTCCCTCCTATTTGAATTGCATGGTTAATTCCTTAAAATCCATGATAATGGGACCCAAATTCCTTACCCAGTCTACACCCAACACAATGTCACAACCGCCTATGTTGATAGAAAACATATTAGATTTCAGGTGGTAGTCACCAATTTGGAGATGCACATTTTCACAACGCCCTCCACATTTCATGGAGCCACCATTGGAAATCATGATTTGGAAATTATTGATGACATGGATGTAGCAATGAGTTTCTTGGGCAATGTGGTGATGAATAAAATGATGGGTGCTTCTGTTGATACTGAGAGGGGGGTGAATCAGTATCAAGTACAATTTAAAAACCTTTTCCAACTTATACTTAAACCAATCAATTATATCCAATGAGCAATGAACAATAGTATAAGAGTTACACCAATACACCACAATACACCATGCACAATATATATGAGAAATAATCAATAGTTTTTGTTCAAGGGAAGTAATGACTTCCAAAGGTAGCTACAGCTTCCA
>ML781426.1:711621-734803 GCA_009831015.1 Picea engelmannii | reverse complement strand
GAAACAGCATGATGTATACTATCCATCCATGGGTGTTGTATCTACATGTGCATTTTCCTTCATGTCCAAATAACTTCATCAATCTTGTGGTCAAAAACCCATGACTAGGGTTGACATCAATGACAACAACCAATCTTCCAACAGCTTCCACTATCAACCAGAATGATGACCTTCCTATGCTTGATGTAACTGATTAGCTTGAGGGTTTGGGGAGTGGAGAAGCCAGTGAGAGCATTGAGGGAAATGATCGATTCTACTTTGGGAGGGTCTGAGGGAGGGGTTATGTCAGTGGTTTCAAGTGACTCAGACACAAGGGGATTTTCAACATCCTCTTCCGAAATATCCTCCGATATGGCCATAAAAATATTTTTTTCCTTACACTTGTGGCCCGGGAAATATTTTTCATCACAATTATAACAAAGGTCTTTGAGTTGGCGTTCAGCCATTTCAGCCCTGGTCAATTTTTGGATCTTTAGTGGAGCAGAGGGAGTAGTGGGATTTATTGGTTTAGTGCGAGGGATAAAGGAGGGTTTCTGGTTTTGAGAAGATACAACCTATTGTGCTTCTTTAGCTCTTTTAGTAGCCTCCACCCAATTCTGAGGCTGAGCCATGAGGACATGGGCCCGAATCTCATCCTTGAGGCCACTGATAAACCACTCTCAAAAAAAGGCATCAGACATGCCCTCTGTCCGAAAACATAGGCACTCAAAGGCATCCATAAAGTATTCCATTGTTCCTAATTGTTTCAACTTTGTCAAGTGGCCCAAATGGTTGGTGTCAATGTCAAAGCATTCATAAAGCTCTACCACAAAGGGTGTCCAAGCAATATACCCTTGACAGGAATTTTTTCTCCATTGCGACAATTGCCAACGTTTTTGATCTAGATGGAGAACACCATACCAGAGTTTGGCCAAGTCACCTGTAATGTCATATAAAGAGAAATAATATTCCATTTGGGTTACCCAACCAGTGGGATCCAAGCCATCAAATTTGGTCACATCCACCCGCGGAAGGCATAGGTCACGTTGAAAGTGATGGTGCTGAAAGTTATGGGAATGAGAGGAATTTTCAACTTCAGTATGTGAAGGTGGGTCAGATAAAGGATTATCTGTAGGGATATCCAGCTTGGTGCAAATTGTCAAAATGATAGATTCAAGCTGGGTAGTCAGGTCTTGTTTGATTTCCTCCATTGAGGACTGCATGGTTGTATTGATGGCGGAAACATTGGCACTGAGTTGTTTCACTTCTTGTTGGGTCTCGATGAGATTATATTGCAAGGTATTGAAGCGAGCTTCCAGTTCTTGGCTACATGTATGGGCCATGATGATGAGGGAACCGAAATGGGGCCGGTGGGGTCAAAAATTTTGTTGAAAAATGATATGTATGAATGTGATAAGGGAAAAGAGATGAATCCAATGGAATATGTCTCAAATAATGGTGCAAAAATTTCCAGACTTTTTTTTAACACCTGTGGAGTTATACTCCAGTCTGAATAATACTACAATGATGAAATTCCAAAATGCTTAACCAGGAAGAAATGTGTAGTGATTTGGCAACCCGAACACATTTGCGTGGCAATAGATCTTGTCTATTTTAATTTGTTTATGTTTCTGTCCCCAAGGGTTAGGTATTCAAGGGTTCTACAGACAAGGGTTTTCCCTGTGCTATAGATCTCTAATATACATGCGGGTTCCAACAGTATTACTCGGCCCAATATCTCAGGGCACTAACTAAGGAGGCTAGACTGTACCCTTAGCCGTACTACCCGACTACCTAGGTATTAGAGAGTATCTTCCTGAGTGTTATTCTCGATGGCACTACAACAGTCAGGCGGTCGATCAGTTTATCTAAAGAGGGCTTCAGGTAATCTAGGATGATCCGTACACAGGTGTTGTCTAATGCGCTACCACTTGAAGGGGTACCAACAGGGGTTACAAGGGTGGCCAACAGATGTGTGCTTAAGTACCACTTGTATTTCTTGCATGTATGAATCCCTCAACCACAAGTTTATGCACGTAACAACAGATCTATGTGTCTTAAAGACACCGGAATACGTCTCTACCCTGGAAAAAAAATTACCCATAATTTTTGTTGAGGAAATTTCTCTGATACCACTTGTAATATACCATATATAAAAAGTATGTAGAACATAAATAAAATGCTAGAAATGGCAGAATAACAACAATATAACAAGAACAATCACCACAATAACACCGAAATGATATAAGAATAACACATAAATAGCACTTTGATACTGAGAGCAATGTTCGCGGGCCTCTTTGAGGGGGAAACCTCTAGTCGAGCAGAGCTCTATTACAATAATATCCAAGCTAGGGTTCTCATACCCTCGACTCCTATTTATACTAAATATGTCTATCAAAAGAATCATCTAGAGGAAGATCCTTATAGAAGCAGAAGCTTCTATTAGGTCTTCTTACATTCGACTTATTCTATTTTATTGCAAGGCCTTATTAATATTGACCTTTATTACATCCAAAACTATTGTTCTATATATGTGCGGGTTAATACCCTAACACTCTTGATATTGGAGGATTGTATCTTCATTTTGGAGGTTTATCCCTCCCTTTATATTTGGAAGTTGTAGCTACCTTTGGAATTCATTACTTCTTTTGAACAATAACACATGATTACTTATTATATATTGTGCATGGTGTATTGGTGTATCTCTTATACCATTCTTCATTATTGATTGGATAGTATTCATTGTTGATTGGATATAAATTGAATACATGATCTGATTGAAGTACAAGTTCAAAAATACTAATTTCTCTAAATACTGATTCACCCCCCTCTCAGTATTTCCAACAATTGGTATCAGAGCAGGTTTCCTTCAAAATAGTTTAACCACTGGAAGGAAAAAATTGAGCAGAGATGGATGACCATGAGCACATTCCAAATGCGATTCAACGATTTGATGGAAGCAATTATGCATACTAGAGTAATAGAGTTAAAAATTACCTAAGAACTTTGGGAGTATACATTTGGTACTTAGTTGTAAATGGCTATGTAATCCCAAAGAATGCTCCAGCCGATCCAAATGAGAAGAATCTTATGAGTTGTAATTCAAAATATAGACATGTTATTCTAGGAGCATTGGCGCCAACCATTGCTAGCAAAGTGATGGGTTGTAGCACTGCTAAAGAGGTATGGGACAAACTCAAGAGTATCTATGAAGGTGATCCAAAAGTTAAGCAGGTCAAGCTTCAACAACATAGAGCAGAATTTGAAAATTTGAAGATGGATGAAAAGTAAGATATTGCAACATATTTTCTTAAAGTTGATGAAGTTGTTGATGCCATCAGAGGATTAGGTGAAGATCTCAATGAATCCTTGGTTGTACAAAAAATGTTGAGATTACTTCTCTTTAAGTATGATGATAAGGTCTCTGCCATTGAAGAAACTAGGGACTTGACCAAAATGGCAATGGATGAATTACATGGGTCTCTTATAGCATATGAAATGAGAACAGATACAGAAAGTGACCAACCAAACAATGAAGAAGCCTTTAAATCCATAAATGAGACAAAATACAAGGATAATGACCTTGATGAAGAAATAACAAATTTCGTAAGAAGGCTCCAGAAGGGAACTAGCAGATACAAAGGTAAGTCTCCTCTCAAATGCTTTAACTGTGGTAGAATATGACATATTATTGAAAAATGATACTATAAAAAGAGAAGTCTCAACAATAAAAAGATCTTCTACTCCAAGGATGATTACATCTCCTCAGATGAGAGTGATGACGAAGATAATGATGGAGGAGAAGTCCTCTTCATAACCCAAGAAATCTAGGAAGATGATCACAAGAGTTCTAAAGAAGAAGAAATCATTTTTGAAGAAGAAACCATCCTTGATTCCTTTTGGGGATACAAAGACAACGTAGAGAGTGAACAAGAAGATGGGAATCTTGAAAAGTTGAAGCATATTGAAACTGAAAATAACAAGCTTAGAAACACAAACATAATATTAAAAGGTGAATTGAGTAGTTGTGAAGAAGAAAGTTATAAGCTTGAAAAACCATTCATAGCTTGAAGGAACAATTATAAGATTATGAGAAATTTAAAGAAGAATTGGATCACACAAAAGGGGAGCTACTATTGACAATAGAAAAGTTGAAGAAGTTGGAAAAAAGCACTGAAAATTTAGATGAGATCCTTAGTAGTCAAAGATATCCAAAAGACAAGGTAGGACTAGGATACAATGACAGTTTGAAGACAACAAAACAAGAGAAGGAAGATGAAAAGGATGAAACCAACACTCTAGAGCAAGTTGAACAACAAGATAGAAGAATAGAATTCAGAAGAAATGAAACATCAAGAAGATCCTCTCCCATCAGGTATGAAAGCAACCAATATGAAGGAAACTAAAAAATAATAGATCATAAACCCATATGGACCACACCACAAAGAAGATCACTTATTCCTAGGTATCCAAATTTCTTTCTTGGACATTGTTATACTTGTGGAAATTTTGGACACAAGGCAATCGATTGTAGAATCAATGAAAGGAATAATTATGCAATATACATGAATGGTGAAAATAGTAGATATGGAAATGTTCGCAGACCTATCAACATAAATTGGAATCCATTTGACCCATTAATGGATCAAAATATTGTATGCTACAAGTGCAATAATCTTGGTCACAAAGCACGATATTGCAGAGAGATGAAGGAAGATAATCCTATGCCAAATGTCCCTATACCAACTACAACATGGAAAAGGAAATAAATTCCACACAGTGAAAATTTTCGAATAAAATTGGTCGCTAAAGAATGAAAAGAAGAAGATGAATGGTCA
Organism: Picea engelmannii; assembly: GCA_009831015.1. Taxonomy (NCBI): domain Eukaryota; kingdom Viridiplantae; phylum Streptophyta; class Pinopsida; order Pinales; family Pinaceae; genus Picea; species Picea engelmannii. The sequence goes on along the minus strand of ML781426.1, from coordinate 729,983 downwards.
TAGACAGTGAGTGCTCATCTCATATGACTGGAGATCAAAGCAAATTTGTCAGCTTGAAGAAAAAGGGTGGAAATGTTGCATTTGGATATGACTCATCTACCAAAATACTTGGAAAAGGTACTGTAAAGCTTGGAAATGAAAATGTAAAAGCAGGAAAAGTCATATTGGTTGAATATCTAAAGAATAATTTCCTCAGTGTCAGCAAAATATGTGATCAAGGATACACTCTTACGTTTGGGTCCCGAAAATGTAAAATCAGATAAAATAACTCAGGAAGATTGGTTGCAATTGCAACAAAAAGATTGAACAACATATATGTTGGACAACTGAGAGGGGGGGTGAATTATCTGTTATTATGATTAAACAATTATGATCATTTAAAACTCTTTACAAAACACTCAATGACGATCACAATAATGCAGGGAAGTAAGAAATAGAATATTCAACATCAATAACACACATGAAATATACAGAGATAGATATTTCCTGAGGAAACCCATAAAGGGAAAAACTTCTTCTTCTTGATATGATAAGAAATATTTAATTTATGTACATTATCATTCTTATGAGTTCCAACTCCTCTTGAGGCTACAATCTTTATTTTACAAGAAACAACTTGCTCAGAGCACGAACTCTCTAGTTTCTCTAGCACCCACTAGAAGGAAGCACCAACTCCCTGAGTGTTCCAGCACCAACTGGATGGAAGCACCAAATTCCAGTCACACATGCACCAACATGTATAAAAGAGAACAATAGTTCTCCCTTGCACCTCCCTGCGACCCTGGTTTTTTTGGCTGCAACCAGATGGAAGCTACAACTCCTTGTGTTCAAGCACCCACTATTACACATGAAATTTGCACACCTAGGTACCTCTCCCTAAGTGTCGTAAAATGTCATATAAGTGTCTCATACACTTTGACACCATGGAATAACCTATGTCACAATCCCTAGCCAATGTGGAGGAGGGATATATTACATGAAGGCAAAAATACTAAGTACACATGAATTATTATTAATATTCATGAAAAAGAAAGTAATTAAGTGTGAGAATCCACCTCACATTTGGTTTCCTATTTTTTAGGGAAGGTGGAGGATCTCATGGATGGTTGAAATATTTCCTCCTTAAAATCCTTGAGAGATATTTCCTCCCCAAAATCCCTAAGAGATATTTTCTCCCTAAATATCTTAGAGATCCCTTTCTTAGTGGATCTGATGAGAGATCCTCTCCATGGTGGTTAAACCTCCAAATTCTATATAATGAGGGATTTCCATGGAAGAAAGGGGGAATGGAGATTGAGAATTATACCAAACTTATGATCTCATGAGTGGTATTGAAGGGAGATGGAAAGAATTTTGAAGCATCTAACTTATGATCTCATGAGGAAGATGTCATTTGGAGCATCAACATTATGTGTCTAGACTGTTTAAGCAAGGGTTTGGACAAGGAGAGCTTGGTGAAGTTGTTGCACTACATCCATGGCTATAAGTAACACTTTGTTTTCATCAATATAATCAATGCTTGGCCTGTTTCTTTCAAACTTGTACTTGTTCTATATAAGTTTGTATGCAGTAGATGGATCTATGTTTTAGCTAATCTCAGTAGAGTAGGAAGTTGTTTGTACTTTTGTTTGTCTTGCAGGACCTACTAAGGAGCTCAAGATCGAAGCTCATCCTGGACCTTGCAGGGACAAACAACGTTCATAAGGTACACACCTTCCTCCTTCTCTTTTGTTCATCAACTTGTTTAGATCCAAAAGGAAGTCAGTGTCCATGTTAAGCACCTTCTATCTTAGAGTTAAGGGTCTAGCTCTCAAGAGAATATCTACCTATCCACAGGGATATTTTCCTACAACACCCACTTGAAAATCTGAGGACAACAGACCTCCCTAGCACCTCCCTACCACCCTGAAATATAAATATTTGCTTACTTCAATTTATTACAGTGATATAGTGTTTATCAATGGCTTACCAGTCTCATCATTGTTCTGTTACCCTGCTCTACTATGCTTGCATCATTTTCTTCCTGCATGCATACCTTGATCTTTTTGTCCTGCTACCTTTTATTCTTTGTGCACCATGTCCATCCTATGTGCTATGCCTCTGTATGCTCTTCATTGCGTCACTATTCTGCCCTTCAGGTTGTTCATTATGTCTCGTCCTCACCATTGCATAGCTGATGAGAGAATCCACAACCTTTTCTTTGTTCTGCATCTCTTTCACACGCTAAGTCCTCTGCATGATCATCATGGAAAATCTTCATCTTCTCTAGCAGTTATACTGAATGTGTTCATCATCAGTGGGCGTTATCCTAAGATTCCTTGGCTTCCCTGGTAGTCGAAACTCTTCGTCTTCTATGTTAGTTATAGTCAGTCATATTTGGTGTCTTTGGATTCTAAGCCCCTTCCTTCACGTGACCATCGGCAGTGACCAAACTCCTATTCAAAAGGCGCTTCTCGAACTCGGTCTTGTGAGCGCTAGCTCTATTTCTTGATATGACCTTGGGCGATGGTATCTCATGACCAAATGATTGCGGGCGTGAGCTCTCTTCACGTTAGCCCCCTATTGCATGTGACCTCAAGCTACATCCTTGCGTAAGCGTACGATTGCAGGCTCGTCCAAGAGTGGTTTGGGATCAATCACTTTTCTCCCTACAATCCACCTCCAACTGCCATGTACCCTTTCTCCAAAACCGTTATTTCAACTGTGTCCCGCTCACAAAAAATTAAGACCCGAGCATGTTCTGACCCTACAATGCGATGGGACCATCGATCTCATGATCTTGATGGTGCTCCTTCGATCAACAACTCTGATCTATCTTCCTTTCCTACTTGCTTTCCTCTGTCCATGCGCGATCCTTAGTCTCAACGATTAGGTGACATGTGGCCCTCCAAACCAATAGACGATATCTATTTCGCCTTTCGGGCTTCGGGAGTTTTGATTCTCAAACTCCACTTGCTCCCAGAGAATTTCACTTAGAGTCCACGATCCAACGACATGTGTCCCTTTTGGATCGACGGTCACAATCCCTTCAAGTATTCGAGGTTCGAAAATCTCAACTCTCAACTTTCTTTCATCCTTCCTTTTCTTTTTCTTGGAGATGACAATCCACTGACACATGTCCCTTTCGGATCAATGGTCATGATCCTTTCACGTCTCTGGACTTTGAAATTCTCAAGTCTCAACTGGAAATCCTTGAAGTGAGATTTCTCTGAAATCTCAAATCAACTGACATCTACTCCCCTTGACGATCAACAGTGGAGATTTGTCTTCAGAGATTTTCACGTTCTCCCCATCCACAAACCTCTGAAATTGTGGATCTCGTGCCACCTGTCCTCCTCGATGATGGACATCCCCAAATCACTTCGGGACTTTGGAACTTTGGGCAAGTGCTGGTGGTAAATCTCCCGTAGTAAAACTATCGGAGTGACGTCACTTACTTACGTCACTTGATGATGTGTCATGAGCCTGGTATCTGCCATGTGTCACTTGGATTTGTGATTTTCACGTACCTAAAGTGTTGAATCAACTTGACACTTGTCATTGTATGATTGTTCCATGTGTCCTTGCTGACATGGATCCTCATTGACTTCGGGACTTCAGCCTTCAGTACTTCGGGTATTTTGACTTTTCAAGTCGTCAATTCTTCCGAAGTGAGAATCCCTGAACAATAACCTCCTCGCAAATTTTAGACCCGAACTAAACGTTGTTCGTCGATCATGTTCTCAGATCGATGGCACCATCTTTCTAAGATGATGCTTTTCTAGATTATCATGTCCTTCCACTTCAAACTGATCTAATGGCTATCGTTTACTCTGGCTCTCCGGACTTCGGGTTTTTCAAGTCTCAAACTGAAAAATCCTCGAAGTGATTTTCTCCGGAGTTGAGGATCATGTGCCACCAGTCAGTCTTGACGATGGACGGTCTCTGCTTACTTCGGGACTTCAGGACTTTAACAAGTTCTCTCTCCTACACTCATCAAAGGCTTAACCTTCTTGCACTTATTTCTGGATCCAACAACTTTTGATCTTCGGCACTAAGATCCAATGGATTAGATCTGTACTTCTCCTATGCGCTTCCTATGGTCACTAGAAGTTGATCTAATAGTCATCAGGTATTAGGGATTGGTGATCCAATGACCACTTTCGTTCTTCCTCCTGATATTTATGATCTCTCTGACTTAGAAGGTTTTATAAGTGTTCAAAGGTCTCAATATTTTCTCCTCCTGCAATTCCTTCTCTTGGACCTCGGCTGCACTTCCAAAAAGCGCAAAGTGCTATATCTTCTAAGCTTTGATCTCTGCATATTGTTTGCTCCTCCTACTAATCTTACACCTCCTTCTGCTTCGCCTTATGTTATTTCCATCAATGACAAGAACACTCTTCTTGTAAACATGCCAACAATTTCCCCCTTTGGCATTGATGGCAACCCTAAACGAATGTGTTATTCTTCTTGGACCTCCAGCTATAGAATCCAGACCACTCCTTTTCTCCCCCTTTGACATCAATGTCAAAGAAAACATGCTCCCCCTGAGTTGTTGCAATAATTTTTGGAGGTATTATATATTCAACCAACACATACTCCCCCGATGGACTCTCTTAGGTTGATAATGGGGTCACGCCCAACTTCTAGCATAGATACTCAAAATTATATTTTGCAAGAGTTTTAGTGAAGATATCAACAATCTGATCTTTGGATGGAATATAATGCAAATAAACAACAATGTTGATCACCTATTCTCTCAAGAAGTGATACTTGATAGGTATATGCTTGGTCTTGGAGTGAAATGAAGGGTTCTTTGACACATTGATTGCACTAGTATCATTACAATGAATTGGGATCGGTGCAGTATATTTTACCTCCAAGTCTACAAGTGTTTGAATCATCCACAATACTTGGGTACAACAAGTGGCAGCTGCAATGTATTTAGCGTCTGTAGTTGATAAGGAAATGGAACCTTGCTTCTTGCTCAACCATGATACAAGGGAATCTCCTAAGAAGAATTCACCTCCACTCGTGATTTTTCTTTCATCCACGCAATTATCCCAATCTGCATCTGAATAGACTGATAGTTGAAAATTTTTATTCCTAGGATACCATAGGCCATAGTCCATTGTTCCTTTCAAGTATCTGAATATTCTTTTGACAGCTAACAAATGACTTTGTTTAGGTGCAGCCTAATACCTTCCTACCATTCCAACAACATGCATTATGTCTGGACAGGATGTTGTGATGTGCAATAGTTTGCCTATCATAGACCTATATGAACTCTGACCAACACCAAGTGAGTCATCATCCTTGCTTAATTTGCATCAAGTGACCAGAGGTGTATTCATAGGTGTGGAATCTTCCATTTGAAACCTTTTCAACATTTCTCTTAGATATTTCTCCTGAGAAAGAAATAATCCTTCATACCTCTAAGTAATTTTAAGACCAAGTAAAAATGACAGCTCCCCTATCATAGACATTTCAAACTCAGACTCCATGGAAGAAGCAAACCATTGTACCATTGAAGCATTATTGCTTTCGAAGATGATGTCATCTACATAGACCAACACAATGAGCAAATCATTACCCTTTGTTTTGATATATATATTGTTGTCAATTGTTCCTCTCTTGAACCCTTTGTCTTGAATATACTTATCCAGTCTGTAATACCAGGCACGAGGAGCTTATTTTAACCCATATAAGGCTTTCTTCAGCTTGCAGAAAAATTCGGGTTATCTGACAGTTGGAAACCCTTCGGTTATTCCATATAGACTTCTTCTTTTATATCTCCATTTAGAAAAGCTGACTTGACATCCATTTGATAGACTTTAAACTGTTTATGACAAGCATAGGCAAGAAACATTATGATAGCTTCTAATCTTGCTACGAGCGCAAATGTTTCATCAAAATCCAGTCCTTCTATTTGAGCATATCATTTGAAAACCAATATAGCCTTATTTATTACAATATTTCCTTTCTCATTCATCTTATTTTTGTAGACCCATTTTGATCCTATTACATTTTTATTTGCTGGCCTAGGAACGAGTTCCCAGGTGTCATTCTTTTCAATCTGGTCCAATTCATCATTCATTGATTTTAACCAATTTATGTCTTTACAAGCTTCATTAAATTTATTGGGTTCCACCATGGATATGAAGGCCATATGTGATTTCTCAGTGTGTCTTTGATGATCCTTCTCCTATTTTGTACACCTTTGTCTTTCTCACCAATTATTTGACTTTCAGGATGATTCTTTTGACTAATTCTGGAGGAAGGATTTGATGTTGATTGTTGTCCTAACTCTTCTTGTATGGGTGTCTATTCTCCATCTAATTCTTGGACCTGTTCATATTCAGTTTCAGCTGTGTCCTCTGTATTAGACTCAATATTGCTCACCTTTCTTACTAGGACTCCTTCATCAACCTTTAAATCAATGAAATCAAYTAATTTAAGCAATATTTTATTAAAGCATCTATAGCCTTTACTATTGCTATCATATCCTAAGAAGATGCCTTCATCAACCTTGTCATCATACTTGCCAAGGTTTTCATTATTATTCTTTATGTAGCACTTACTCCYAAATACTTTGAAGTGTTTGATTGAAGCAGGTCTTCCATACCATAGTTCATAAGGTGTCTTGTCACTATGTGGTCTGAGGTGAGATTTGTTAAGAATATGGACTGATGTGTGTATTGCTTCTACCCAATAATTTTGACCAATGTTCTTCTCATTCATCATTGACCTGGCCATTTGTTGAATTGTTCTGTTTTGCCTCTCAACTACTCCATTTTGTTGTGGAGTTCCTGGGATTGTGTATTCTCTCTTAATCCCATGTTTATCACATAATTCATTGAAGTCACTTGAAATAAATTATCCTCCTCTGTCTGATCTCACTACCTTTAATCTCTTGCCTGTTTGATTCTTAGTTAAAGCCTTAAATATTTTAAATTTCCCAAATGCTTCATATTTTTCTTTGAGAAAAGCAACCCAAGTAAGTCTAGAGTAATCTTCAATGATCATCATAAAGTATTTTTCCTTCCATGTGCCTTCCTATCTTGATGGTCCACATAAATCCATATGAAATGATTGGAGTGGTTTCTCTATTGAAATAGATCTCTTGGATTTAAACTGTGTCCTGGTTAGCTTTCCTACTTGGCAGGGTTTACACACAGAGTCTTGTGGCTTTGATATTCTTGGAATATCTTTTACCACCTCAAGATTTTTGAGCTTGATTAAGGGGTCAAAGTTTAGATTTCCAAGTCTCATATGCCATAACCAGCTTTGATCATGTTTTCTTATATGACACTCTTCTTTATCTTATTTCAGCACATATACATTATTTTTTGTCCTTTTTCATTTAGCCACCACTTGTCCTGAGTTTACAGACTTTATCTTACAATCCTTGGAAGTGAACACCACTTCACATCCTCTGTCACACATTTGACTTACACTGAGCAAATTATGTTTCATCCCATCTACAAGCAGAACATCCTAGGCTTTTCCTTTACCATTACTCAAACTCACCATCCCTTTACCCTTGATTTTACCTGGTTCATCATTTCCAAAGGTTACATTTCATGTTTTGATTTCACTTATAGACATAAACGTATCCTTGTCCCTAGTCATGTGCTTGGAACATCCACTGTCTATATACCAAAGATATTTTTGTTTTTGAGCTGAAAGTACTAGACCACGTTTTTCACCATCTTTCTTTTTCCATGTGCTGGCATTTCTAGCTAAAGGATTTATCCTTGGATCTACCTTGTACTTCTTCAGATGGAAGTTTGCATCTTTGCGGCCAAAGTTATGACAGTTATAACATTTGAGCTCATTGTTCAGTAGGTCAAAGTGAATGGTTCTATGCTGTCGATTCATTGGCTGCTTAGTTCTATGTTGTAAATATTGTTTATTTCTTGACCTCCTCAGTTGCATGTCTTTAAACTTAATTTGACAATTTGCAATCTTATGACCAAAATTAGAACAGTAAAAACAGTAACCATGGAAGAAACTTTGGTACCTAAAGGATGGCCTTCTTCTTGACATTTGTTGCTCCATATTCTAATCTCTTTGTTTTTTATCAGGGATCATCTTGTCTTTATTAGCTTTTGGTGACAGAGTACTCTCATGGTCTGATTGTCTACTGACTTGGAACTTGATCATCTTTACTGGCTCTTTGCTTTCTGGTTGTTTGTTGCTTGAACCATTTACATAACCTAAACCAGTCTTCAACAAAGGAGATATTTGTTTGCTCAAAATGTTGTTTAGTTCTGTTGTGGCTTTAATGCTTGGAAGATTTAGGAGATACAATGTTTTAAACTTCTCCATCTCTTTTTTGGTTTTTACTACCTCTTCTTCCAAGGCTTCACATCTTGTCTTCTTTTCTGCTAACCGATGTTTCAGAATGTCCTCTATTTTCTTTGCCTCTTCTAATTCGAAATTTATCAGGGCAAAGTATTCATCGGGTTCTTTATTGTCTTTCTCGAACTGTATCAGTAATTGTTTTTTCTTTTTCTTCTTAGATCTGAGTCTAGCAATTTCTTCTAGAGCACTGATCAATTCTCCTTCCAAGTCAGCCACAACTTCTTCATCGTCGACATCACTTCCCGTGATTTTATTATCATAATCCTCTTTGGCCATAAGTATAAAATCATTAACCTTATCTTCACAGGAAGAGTCACTATCTATGTCTTCTGAAGAGTCATCCTTGTTTACACATAAACTTTTCTTTTTACCAAATCTCTTGGGTTTGTACTTCTTTTCTCCTTCAGAATTCTGATCCTACTTCTTGTGTGGACACTTAGAGGCAAAGTGACCTATCTTTCCACAGTTAAAACATTTGAAGGGAAATTTTCCTTGGTACTTTCTTGATCCTTTCTTTAGTCTTCTCACAAATTTTGCTTCAATTTCATCAGGCTCAGAATCCTCATTCTTATCTTCTTTAAATGATTATTCTCTAGAGGTGGGTTTATATTTACCTATCCTCATTTCATAGGCAGTCAGAGTTCCTAGGAGTTAGTCAATAGATAGATATTTTAGATCATTAATTTCTTCTATAGCGGAGACCTTTGGGTTGAACCTATCTGGCAGAGATCTCAAAATTTTCTGAACTAAAGAGACATCCTCTTTTTTTTCACCAAGTCCTATCATTGCATTTACTTGTTCTCAACTCTCAGAAAGTACTTCCTAACAAATTCATCCTCTTTCATCTTTAGTTGTTCAAACTAGTTTGAAGCTTGGAATCCTTTACCTTCTCATTACCTTCATAACTGCTAATGAGTTTGTCCCACATTTATTTGGCAGATTATAAGTGTATAACTTTTACAAATTATGTTTTTGCAAGCCCACTAAAAATAACATTCATAGCCTTAGCGTTGAAGTTGAATTCTAGCTTGTCATCCTTAGAATCTAGTACAACTGGCTTTACATAACTAGTCTCTACCACATCCCAGACATCTGCACCTAAAGCCATTATGTAGGTTCTCATCCTAACTTTCCAGAAGGAAAAGTTTGTTCCAATGAACAGGGGGGCCTTATTGGTTGAATTTCCTTCATGGATAGTCATGTTTAAGCTCTAGGATCTACCCTTAGATAAAAGGAACCGACTCTAATACCAATTGTTGGACAACTAAGAGGGGCGGTCAGTCAGTTGTTATTGTGCTTAAACAATTATGCCCATTTAAAAATCTTTATAGAACACGCAATGATGATCACAATAATGCATGGAAGTAAGCAATAGAATATTCAACATCAATCACACACATGAAATATACAGAGACAAATATTTCTTGAGGAAACCCATAAAGGGAAAAACCTCTTCTTCTTGATATGATAAGTGATCTTTATTTTCTGTAAATTATCATTCTTATGAGCTCCAACTCCTCTTGAGGCTACAACCTTTGTTTTACAAGAATAAAATTGTTGAGAGCACCAACTCTCTGGTTTCTCTCGCACCCACTAGAAGGAATCACCAACTCCCTGAGTGTTCCAGCACCAACTTCCAGTCACACATGCACCAACTTGTATAACAGAGAACAATAGTTCTCCCTTGCACCTCCCTGCCACCCTGGTTTTTCTGGCTGCAACCAAATGGAAGATACAACTCCCTGTGTTCAAGCACCCACTTGAAACTCCGAGGACAACAATCCTCCCTAGAACCTCCCTACCACCCTGAAATATAAATATTTTCTTACTTCAATTTATTACAGTGATACAGTGTTTATCAATGTCTTACCAGTCTCATCATTGTTCTACTACCCTGCTCTACTCTGCTTGCATCAGTGTCTTCCTGCACGCATACCTTACACTTTCTGTTCTGTTACCTTTTATTCTCTGTGAGCCATTTCCATCCTATGTGCTATGCCTCTGCATGCTCTTCACTGCATCATTGTTCTGCCCTTCAGGTTGTTCACTGCATCTTGTCCTCACCACTGCATAGCTGACGAGATAATCCACAACCTTTTCTTTGTTATGCATCTCTTTCACACGCCGAGTCCCCTGCATGATCATCAATATAAAATATTTGTCTTCTTTTGTGGTTATACTAAATGTGTTCATCATCAGTGGGCGTTATCCTAAGATTCCTTAGCTTCTCTGGCAGTCGAAACTCTTTGTCTTCTCTATTAGTTACAATGAGTCATCTTTGGCGTATTTGGATTCTACGCCCCTTCCTTCACATGACCATCGGCAGTGACCAAACGTCTATTCAAAAGGGACTTTCCGAACTCGATCTTGTGAGCACTAGCTCCATTTCTTGATATGACCTTGGGCGATGGTCTCTCGTGACCAAATGATTGTGGGTGTGAGCTCTCTTCAAGTTAGCTCCATGTTGCATGTGACCTCGGGCTACATCCTTGCGTAAGAAAATGATTTTGGGCGCGTCAAAGAGTGGTTTTGGATAAACCACTTTTCTCCCCACAATCCACCTCCAGTTTCCACTTACACTTTCTCCAAAACTGTGGTTTCAATTGCGGCCCGCTCACGAAAAATTAAGAATCGAGCATGTTCTGACCCCGTAATGCGACAGGACCGTCGATCTCATGATCTTGATAGTGCTCCTTCAATCAATGGATCTGATATATATTTCTTTCCTGCCTTCCTTCCTCTTTCCACGTGCGATCCTTAGTCTCAACGATCAGGTGACATGTGTCCCTCCAAACCAATGGAAGAGATCGATTTCTCCTTTTGGGCTTCGAGAGTTTCGATTCTCAAACTCCGCTTGATCCCGGAGAATTTCACCTGGAGTCCACGATCCAACGACGTGTGTCCCTTTTGGATCGATGGTCACAATCCCTTCGGGTATTCGGGGTTTGGCAATCTCAACTCTCAACTTTCTTTCATCCTTCCTTTTATTTTTCCTGGAGCTGACAATCCACTGACACATGTCCCTTTTGGATCAATGGTGATGATCCTTTCACGTCTCCAGACTTCAAAATTATCAAGTCTTAACTGGAAATACTTGAAGTGATATTTCTTCGATATCTCAGATCAGCTGACACGTACTCCCCTTGACGATCAATGGTAGAGATTTGTCTTCAACGATTTTCACGTTCTCCCCATCCACAAACTTTTGAAGTTGTGGATCTCTCGCCACCTGTCCTCCTCGACGATGGAAAACCCCAAACCAATTCTAGACTTCGGAACTTTGGGCAAGTGCTGGTGGTAAACCTCCTGGAGTAAAAATCCCAGAGTGACATCACTTACTTACGTCACTTGATGATGTGTCATGAGCCTAGTAGTTGCCATGTGTCACTCGGATTTGTGATTTGCACGTACCTAAAGTGTTGAATCAACTTGACACTTGTCATTGTCTGATTGCGCCATGTGTCCTTGCTAACGTGGATCATCATTCACTTTGGGACTTTAGGTATTTTGACTTTTCAAGTTGTCAATTCTTCTGAATTGAGAATCCCTGAAAAATAACCTCCTCACAAAATTTAGACCCGAACTAAACATTGTTCGTCGATCATGGTCTCAGATGGATGGCTCGATCTTTCTGCGATGCTGCTTTTCTAGATTATCATGTCTTTCCACTTCAAACTGATCTAACGGTTTTTGTTGACTCCAACTCTCCAGTTGTCCGGATTTCGAGTTTTTCAAGTCTCAAACTGAAAAATCCTTGAAGTGATTTTCTCCAGAGTTGAGAATCGTGTGCCACCTGTCAATCTTAATGATGGACGGTCCCTGCTTACTTTGGGACTTCAGTACTTTGACAAGTCCGCTCTCCTACACTCATCAAAGGCTTAACCTTATTGTATTTATTTCTGGATATAACGATTGTTAATCCTCGATGCTCAGATCCAACAGATCAGATCTGTACTTCTCCTCTACGCTTCCTCTGGTCACTGGACGCTAATCTAACAATCATCGGGTCTTCAAGATTGGTGATCCAACGACCACTGTCATTCTTCCTCCTGAGCTTTCTGATCTCTCTGACTTAGAAGGTTTTCTAAGTGTTCAAAGGTCTTTATCTTTTCTCCTCCTGTGAGTCCTTCTCTTGGACCTCGACTGCACTTCTGGAAAGTGCAAAGTGCTATCTCTTCTGATCTTTGATCTCTGCATATTGTTCGCTCCTCCTAACAAGATTACGCTTCCTTCTGCTTTGCCTTATGTTATTTCTATCAATTAAAATCACACTCTTATTGTAAACATGCCAACAATATACATCCTATAAATGAAGAAGAGAGAGAACATAGAAGCCACACAAAAGGATTCCAAGGAAGAAAAAGTCCCAAAGACCAAAAATAAGGATGAAGTATTATTGAGTGCCACATGTTCAAGGGGAGCAGATCCAAAGAAGAAGGTCACCTTATTCCATTGAACTCATGGGGAGAAGCCCCATCCTTTTCCATTTATATCAAAGGGGGATATAAATTGGGATCGTGATGATAGGGGAGCATGAGTGTTTCCATCAATGACAAAGGGGGAGATTGTTGGAAGATTGGTTGTAGTCATTGATGTCAACCCTAGCCACTGGCTTTTGGACCCCACAGTTGATCAAAGTAGATAGACATAAACAAAATTACACATGCAGAAACAAAACCCATGGATGGATAGTATAATTCATGTCGCTTCTTGTGGTATGTGGCATGTCACGTGGATCCTCACAATTGAGGATAATGAATTTTTGAAGATGACAATGTGAATTGAAGCAGAAACTACATGTCATCCCTAATGTTAAAAGGAGGTGACATAAAGGGTATAAATACATCTCATTATACATTCATTTTTATACACACACAAGTTTATTAATGAACAAGGAGATATAAGTCGAATTTCTGAGGAAATCTGAACCAAAGAAGGCCAAATTTCAAGGGAGAATGAAGTCTTTTGGTGATGTGTTCTAAGGTATGTTATTTACAGGTCATCTTACCATTTTCACTATAAATTTGTTTATAGAATGATTCAGATGGTGAAATTTAGCCGATATTGAGAATACATATCTAGGTATGTGTGGTAAAAAATTCATCTCTTTATTCGCTATAATTTTGGAGATACACTCTGTGGAAGATAGAGTTTTTGACTAGTCCTGAAGTTAGTCATAAACATGTGTTTCGAGTAAAACAGTCATAACGTATTCATAGAGAATCCAAATGAAGTGAGAAAAATTTCATTGGAAAAAGTGTGGGTTGTAGTTTCATGTGTATTAATTTCAGAATATGATGTTAAATATTGAGTGCAGGGAATGTTATAGAAGTTCTCTCTCGTGAATAAACCAGAATTGAATAAGGTCCATCATTTTCTCTATAACTCATTTTTTGGGAGGATTCAAGGAGTGAAACTTGGAGGAGATTCAAAGAATACGTTGAGTAATATTATATGCAGTATCAGAGTATTCCAAGAAGTGAAGAATTGTAGAATTTGAAGAAGTATCAAGAAGCATTATCAGGTTTTATGTGATGGTTGGTTGATGGTGATAATTTAATGTAAAGTTTTATTATCTCTCATATATTCTTGGGTGGAAAGAAGGGACAAGGATGGAGAGGTCAACCCTCTCTTGATATTGGAGGATTGTATCTTCCTTTTGGAGGTTTAGCCCTCCCTTTATATTTGGAAGTTGTAGATACCTTTGGAAGTCATTACTTCCTTTGAACAATAATACATGATTACTTATTATATATTGTGCATGGTGTATTGATGTATCTCTTATAGTATTCTTCATTGTTCATTGGATAATATTCATTTTTTATTGGATATAAATTGAATACATGATCTTATTGAAGTACAAGTTCAAAAACACTAATTGCTCTAAATACTAATTCACCCCCCTCTCAGTATTTCCAAAAAACAAAACATTTTCTTTCTTGTTATTTTTATATTTCTTTGATTACCACTATGAACTTCTGCAAAGTACCATATTCTGAAGATTTAGAGTCCCAAGAAAATATTAAAGAGGACTACAACCTCTATAAAAACGTAGGGGTATTTGTATCCTCGTGAGGTTGTCGTTTCGATCCTAATGAATTCAAGCGTCAACATTTTTGGCGACCATACTGGGGAATGAACTGAAATTTGAAATCTGGTTTAGCCTTTTTTGAAAAAATATATTACTTTGACCCGGGTTAATCAAGTACCCCACCTAGAAATTGGATTGAATGATCAACGAATCATTTTACATCAACTATATAATCTGGTATAACGAGAGCTGAGACCCGAAAATAATTAGAAAGGTCCTAACAGATCTTAGTTCGAGAAGAAGAAAGATAAATCCTCTGGAGACAGAGGAGAGACGAGCAACAAGAATGAAGAAACCAAAGGCTAGCTAGAGCAGCACAAGGGCAAGGTCGAGATTGAAGCTGGATGAATATAAGGGACCCATTACCAGAAGTAAAAGCAAGCAACTTTGTGTTCTAAGAAGTGGAAATCATATTTCTAGAACATCTATGGATATGGCATAAAGAAATGAACAACACGAGAAGAACCTCATGAAGAGAGACAAGGAGGTGGAAGGGGTGTTGCAAGAAATCAATAAAATCAAAGAAGAATAAGAGATTCCCCTTTAAATATTCTAGGTGAGCAACATGATCTCCATGTTATCCCTAAGGCTACCTTGAAGGAATTTTCTGGAGATGGAACAATCCATGCAAAGAGACACCTTCACTTATTTCTTGATGTCTATGATTTTCATCGTGTTGAGTATGACGATGTCATGGTAAGATTGTTTCTTTGAACCTTATCATGAAGAGCGTATGAATGGTATACGACATTACCCAGTAGGTCAATTCGCTCGTTTAATGACCTCGAAGCCATGTTTTGGACTATGTCCGCCCCTCTAATTACTTATCATACCATTCTCACCGATTTCACCAAAATTGGTTTGAGGAAGAATGAAAGAATACGATATTTTAACCTCAGGTTCAATAAAACCTTGAGTAAGAATCCATAAGATAAAAGACCTAATGACCTAGTCATATTTGGTTGTTACAAGAATGCAATTCCCCAAATGTGAAATATGTTATCAGAACATCCCAAATGGATACCTTGGAGGAAGCAATGGTTAAATCCAATGATATGGAATAAATTACGATTGAAACGGATGCCAACCCTGACATCATACTGGGAAAAATACAAAGGCAGTTGGGAAGCTTAAGTATTGATAATCTAGGGGCCTCTGGTTCAAGAAAGAATGAAGAATTCAAACCATGACTGACCCAAAATCAAACAATTGGAGGATTTTTCAAGGGAACCATACCATATGTGAAGGTAGACCCTGTTGCGGCACAAGAAACCAAGCAAAGAATTTAAATTGCACAATTGAATAGAACTATCAAGCAAATGAAGAACAAGATAAAAAGACTAAGAAAGGGGGATAATTATGTGGAAAATACGATAATGTCTCTCCCAGAGCAAAGAATAAACCCTTCCCAAGAAAACATAGTGAGGTTTGAAAACATGGATAATCCGCAAAGACCAAGGGTTCCCAGGAAGCCAACCCCCAATGAAGTTGTTTTGGATGATGTATATGATGAGAAAATGGTTGAACAAGAGAGCTATTATTCACCTGATGAAATTTATGAAACTGTACAAATGGAAGAATGTGAGATGTCCATGTATATATTTGAATAAAGAGACAACGAACCCAACTCACAAGAAAACATCGCTCATACAAGAGGATTTGTAAATAAATCCAAAAATAAAAATGATTCTGAAAAGGAAAACCAAAAGGATAAAAAAAAAAAAATGAGAAAGTGACAGATGGCATTGGAAGTAAGAAGCACCACCTGATGTCAAACTCCACTTAAATGACATACAATGTTGTAGAGGACTTAAGTAAATTAAGGATAAATCTTCCTTTAACTGAAGTGGTGATGATTACCTAACAAAGGGAAAACATTTTGATATTTTTGGATGATCCATCTGAAAAAGAAGAAGTTGTTGTTATAAGTCTGAAACAAAGCTAGAACAAATCAATTGCCAAGTTGAGAGGTAAAATTCCTCCCTTTTATATTTCAATTGAAAATCATGATGTTTCACTTCATAATTGTTTAGTTGACACTAGCGCGACCAATAATATTATGCCACTGGCGGTCATGGAGCAATTGGGCATGAACTGTACCAAATATTATGAGACTGGTGAAAGTACATATGCAATTGATTCTAGACAAGTGCTAGCTTATGGAGAAATCAAGGAATTTTATGCTTGGATCATAGTGGCTCCCCATATTATTATAGTTTTCTATATTATTGTGGTAGACCTTCCTTTGGCGTATGGATTTGTTTTGGGAAGAGATTAGTCATCCATGATCGGGGGATATACAATGAACGATGGAAGTTGCATGATGCTGCCAGACAAAGAAGGAGAAATGATTAAGGTGCCCCGTGAACCCAGGAAACCCTTCTCTTTCAAAAACAAGGATAATGAATTAATGAAAGATTATATAGATGTTGGGATTGGAAATTATGTTATCCTAGACATGGAACACATTGAAAGCCTGGAGTAAATTCAAGACACGAAGAATCAAGAGCATCTGTTTGAAGGTTATTGGAGGATTTCATTCGATGGGACTTGTTCAAGCTCTCGGAGTGGAGTTGGAATTTTCCTTGTAAGTCCAGGTAAGATCATGCATCCACATGCTATCAGACTTGAATTTGCATGTACTAATAATGAGGCATAATATGAAGCTTTGATTCATGGAATGATTCTTGCACAAGAAATGAATATAGAACATCTAATTGTGACTGGTGACTCCGAGTTGGTAATTATTCAAGTCAGCCAGAGGTATAATATCAAGAAGGAAAGACTCAAATTATATTTCAAAAGAGTTAATGAATTGATGGAATCTCTTAGCTCTTTCAACATTTCCTTCATTCCAAGGGACAAGAATTAGAAGGCAGATTCATTGGATTTGGTGGCCTCATTGTCAAACCCTGATGATATCCAAAGAAAAACATATTTTCAAGTAGAAAGGGTATTCCGACCTTATGTACCTGATAACCTGGAATATTTGCAAGTATTTGGGAATAATGAACAGTTGGAATTTTTTTTGTTGAACGATGATGATGATGAATACAATCACATGTCTGTTGTCCCAAAATATTGTATTCAATATGAGTCTCTTTTTATGAAAGATGATCATGCTAAGAATCTCCTAGAAGAAATTTCACTCCGAAAGGTTCAAGAAACAAGAAAGATCAATATTGGAACTGACGGTTCCCAAAAATATGTCAATTTGGGAGTTGATTGCACCATTGAGGAGGTTTATCAATATGTTTCATTATTTAAATAATATCTTGATGTGTTCACATGGACTTATGATGATTTGAAATATTATTATAGAACAATATTCAAACATATTAGTCCTTTGAGAGAAGAAGCAAAGCCGGTCAAGCAAAATGAAAGATACCAGATATATAAAATATGCAGAACAGAAATAAAATGCTAGAAATGGAAGAATAACAGTAAAATATCCAGCATAATCTTCACAATACACAGAAATGATATAACAATAGCAATAGAAATAGCACTTTGATTCGTAAAGAAATGTTCATAGGCCTCTTCGAGGGGGCAACCTCCAATCGAGCAGAGCTCTGCTACAATAATCTCCAAGCTAGGGTTTTCATACCCTCGACCCTTATTTATACTAAATATGTCTATTAAGAGAAGCATTTAGAGGAAGATCCTTCTAGAAGCGGAAGCTTCTATTAGGTCTTCTTACATCCGCCTTATTCTATTTTATTGAAAGGCATTATTAATACTGACCTTTATTACATCTGAATACATTGATCTACCTATGTGCAGGTTAGGACCTTAACATGTCCGCCCCCTTAAAAACAACCTTGTCCTCAAGGCTTGAGATGTGGAAATTGTTGTAGAATGGTAGTTGGTTCCCAAGTGGCATCTGCTGGAGTCATATCTTTCCACTGTACTAGCACTTCCTTGA
>ML781426.1:676149-699531 GCA_009831015.1 Picea engelmannii | reverse complement strand
AAATAGAGATCATGGACCAATCGGGTGTTAAGCCATGGATCAATGGTCATTAAGATCGAGGAGAGTATGAACCGTCGGATCACTCTATGTCGGGAACATATCATGATCGTCGGATTTCCTAACTACAAATGCATACTAATGCACACTAAAGAAACACACTAGAAAACACACTTTTACCTAACGACACAATAGACCAAGTAGATATTAACTAACTCCTAAGTTTCTAAATATCCTAACAGAAAGACTTAAAGTTATAAATAAACTCAACCCCCCATCATCTAAGAAAGGAGTTCAATCGTTTTTTGGTAAGATCAAATTTGTGCGAAGATTTGTTCCTAACTATGCAAATATTGTGAAGCCGATCAATTTATTATTGAAAAATGACCAAAGGTTTGAATGGACAATGGATACACAAGAAGCTTTCAATAATATCAAAAGGGAAATCACCACAGCTCCAATCCTCATTAGCCCAGATTTTCAAAGGGACTTCATCATCTATTTGTTTGCTACAGAAACAGTTGTTGCATATGTTATTACTCAGAGGAATACCAAGGGTGAAGAACTCCCAATCAATTTCATGAGCAAAACCCTTCATGATTATGAATTGAGGTATTCATAACTGGAAAATAAATCCTTGGCTCTTGTGAAAGCAGTGACACACTTTCAGACGTACATACTAAATTCTCATGTCATTGCTTATGTTCCATCCTTGCCAGTTAATATGCTTTTGAATCAACAATTGAGCGAAGGAAAATGGGCTAACTAGATGGCGAAGGTCCAAGAATATGATATTGAAATTAAACCTTTGAAGGCTATCAAAGGAAAAGGTTTATGTAAGCTCATCGCAAATAATGATTCTTTGGATGGAATGATTTCAATTTAAGTAGGAGAACCATTGGCCGATTCAGAATGGTATGGAGACATTGTATTCTACTTGAGGTCTGGGCAGTTTCTAGTCACCATGAACCCTAAAGAGTGGATAACATTGAAGATGAAATCAAATCAATATGTGTTGATCGTTGATATATTGTTCAGAATGAACTATTATGGTATATTACTGAGATGTGTTGATGAAAACAAAGCTCAAGAACTATTGAGGGAATTCCATGAAGGAATATGTGGTGGAAATTTCACACCTACAGCCACCGCCCATAAGATAATAAGAGTTTGGTTTTATTGGCCATCAATTTTTAGAGACTCATGTGCCACAATAAGGAAGTGTGTATGTTGCCATCAATTTTCAGGGAAAATCAAGAGATCTGCGACATCATTACAACCTATAATTGTAGAACAACCATTCTCCCAATGGGGACTTGATGTCGTCGAGACAATAAATCCAAAGTCAAGCAAGGGACATATGTATATTCTCACCGCTACAGATTATTTTACATAGTGGCTAGAGGCAATGGCATTAAAAAAGGTTGATTCTGAAGAGTTAATTAAGTTCCTCAAAGATAATATTTTGTCAATATTTAGTGTCCTAGACAAATGTATCACTAATAAAGGTTAGATTTTCATTGGTTCAAAATTTATAGAATTCTATGGAGAATATGAAATTATTATGGGGTAATCATCAAACTATTATCCACAAGGAAATGGTCTTGCAGAATCCACAAATAAGACACTCATTCATATATTGAAGAAGACTATTGATAAGAGCCAAAGGAATTGGCACTTAAATTTGACTGATGTGTTGTGGGCGAGTATAACGACTCCAAAAGACAACATTGGGATGTCTCCATATACATCGGTTTATGGGAAAGAAGTGAAAATGCCAATTAGCCTCGAAATCAATGCTTTTACTTTTGTGGTTAATACAGAATATGCAGAAGACAATTCACCTATCCAAAGGAGGATCAACCAATTATTGAAATTAGAGGAAGAACGAAGTAAAGCCTTGAGTAGAAATTATAAGAAACAACAAAGTATAAAAAGATATTTTGACCAGAATGCCAATGTAAATAATTTTCAGAAGGGAGAACTTGTGTTACTCTAAAACAAATCCAAGGAGAAACCATCGATGCACACCAAATTCGAAGCACTCTAGATTGGACCATACATCGTTGAAAAGATCCTGGGTTTTAATTCCTATATGCTCAAAGACATGAAGGGTAAAAGATTAATGTTGCCTATCAATGGGAAACATTTGAAAGGTTTCTTCACCTAAAACTTTCTCATTTCCCTGTACATAAATTTTATTTTTATTTTATTCATTTTGTATATTATTACCTTTGACTCCATAGCCCAGTGGATGGAAGCACCTGGTCATAAATATTTTGGATTCTTGACAACCCACAGGGGGTCATCATCCCACAGTTAGAGCCAGTTTTTTAGATGAATTATCGCTTCCAAAATTTCCCTCCCTTTTCTATTTTCCCAACTTCTTTTTTCCATTTATTTCCCCTCTTCTATACCTACCCTCATTCCCATTTTATTTTCTCCCTTCCCTTTTCCCTTTCTAGTTACCATACTTAGTTGTGTTTCAAATATTGACAGGTTTGCAGGTTGGCAGACTCACGGGTCTTCACCTCCATCCATGCTCCTATATCATAAATCTGACCGACTACCTTGTTATAATATACTTAAATATTTTTGCAACCGCGGGTTCACGGGTTCAATATTTCATATTCCAAGTTCCACAATATCCATTTTGCACCCAAAGACTTTTGATCTACATTATGACCGTCATACTTGTCGCAGGTACCAAGCCCCTAAGCATCACATTTCTCATGTATCCAAGTCTGACTGGCCGCTATGCAACACTTAGCCTGCTTTTGATCGTTCGCAACTGCAGGTTTGTGGGTTCCTGGGTTCGCGGGTTCACAAAAAGCCCCAAATTAAAATTGCTCTTGTTTGTCCCTGTCATCTTTGTGATTTTACCAATATGCATTTAGTATGGTTTAATGCTAATAATTGATCATGCATTCTCTGTAAATATCATCATTAATAAGCAAAGGTCTCGAGAATATTTTTCATTAAATTGTATTAAAGCACGATTTGCCAAGGGTTATATTATTATTATATCTCCGAAAGGATTCATTTCAAGTTATTATCTAGTTGAAAGAACACTCTTGTCAACCCATGGAAGCAACAGCTAGACAATAGTTATGTGGTGATACTTTGAATATTTTTTGTTGTGAAGACCAGAACTTCCAGTGGTCTAGGGCGTATTTGTATTACTCAACTCCTCCTTCATATAAAGACATAATATGGACATCTGGAATTGCTCGCGTAGGGTGTGTCCCTGAGGTATTCGACTGCAAAGAAATTTTTGCATGATGCACTGAGAAGTATGTACTGAGTCAGCGGGTTATACAACTCCACAACCATTCTCCCATCTCTCTTTCACCTCAAGTGTTTCGTAATATGTTGAAGTTCCCTGAGACAACACTTACCTTCAAAGGAGAGGATTGCAAAGATTTTTTGAAAAAACATGGAAATGTCATGGATCTCTTGTCTGAGTTATTGGAGAACCTCGCGGTTGTTCCAAAATACATAACAAGGATTCAGTTCGACTCTTTTAAAAACCCCTTCCAGGAAATCACTTGGTTGTTTACCAAGTTGACAAGTCAGGAAAGCACCGCCACCATTTCTCGCACGATTATTTATATTTTATATTTTACAGTTAAATAGTAAGCTATATTCGACTAGGGAAAATTGATTTCCATTGAAATCTTGTCCCAATTGTCACATTACAAAAGGGACAAGAAATTCTTTATGGATTCCTATTTGGTATTTGTGATAGTATATTGTTGTTAATTTCCAAAATTGACTATATGTAAGAGGGTGAACTGTGAAATTGATCCAGTCACCTTCTGGTATCAAGCATTGTGGAGACACAAGACTTATTTTCATTTTTATGAAGTTTACAATGATTTCGTTTTAGTTTTCAAATCATTGTTGTTTGGCAAAAATACTCCCAGGATATCTAACCAGGAAATAAATTCCTGGAGAAAAAGGGAACGATAGAACGGATGGAAAATCACAGTGTCATCAGGATCTTCTATTCCAAGGAAAATCCATCTTTTCTTCCATACCATGTATCTAATAAATTGTTTATTACGTAAGTGGCAAGGAAATACAATTTTTGGTTGCACTTTTTCCACAAAAAATGGAAAAAAACAATTCATCCCCTTGTCGTGGAAAATTGGAGACTTAATATTTGGGAATATAAACAAAATTGATGAGTTTGTGAATCACTTCAACAATGTAAATATGAATTATGTTGAAAAGATAAAAGGGTTTGACCCTAAAAAAATCTTTGTGGAGCATATGTTGTCAGTAGGATTCAACAACTTGTTTATTCATACTATTTTGAGTGAAGAAGAAGATAACAACCTAGGCACTCCTACACACAATACTGGTGACTTGGAAATAATACTTAGTACTAATGAGTTTTACAAACAAAAATGAAAGGGTCGCAGTGAAAAGAGTGCCCAGTATCGAGTTGTTACTCCTAAAACTACCACATCCCGTAGAAATGCTCCAATGACCCACCCAACTAGGAAAATTACCAACAATAGTTCAAGCGGCGGAGGAGAGAATAACCCCCCCCCCAAAAAAAAAAAAAAATGATAGCTCACACAAGCTCCCTCTGAGAAAAAAAGAGGAAGAATGATGTGCAAGAGGAAGAAGAAAATCTCATATAAAATGACATCAATAACTTCTCTCTTGAATACATGGAGATTTAAGTGGATATTGAAAAAATGTTTCCCACAATTGGTCAGCCGGGAAATATATCCCAACAAAATTTATCATTAGAGATCATTGAGAATGAGACCTTCAGTGAAGAAGAGTCATTCGCTTTCCAAAGCGTTGTTTTTTATAAGGGATCTAAGAAATTGATTATAGAAAAAGGTGATATGAAAAATAAGAAAGGAAAATCTCATTCATAGGTTTACCTAAAATATATGCGACCGCCCCAAATATCTAAAATTCATAGAGAAAACGGGGATTCTCTTGATGATTCCATTGGTGGTTTGGAGGCAGAAAACACTAAATTGAAAGAAAGGATCAAGGATCTGGATGACGCCTTAATGCCTCTTCCACTTCTTGCCAGTCCTTTGTCTATAATCAAACCTACCACACCCATTGTTAAATTGAAAGCATCCTCAAGCTTACTCACATCATCCAGGAGTTGTGTAGAAAGAAATATTAAGAAGAGAATGGTGTTGATCACAGAGGCATGGGAGGTTTCAAGAAACACCATTTCTTTTGGCTCGAGGGCACATGCCTTCCACGAATATTTTCAATTTGATCTGAAGAATGAAGAATGTTTTTACATTGATGTTGTATTTCCCTTTGGAACCAAAGTCTCTAACATGATGCAACTAAGAAGAAGAGAGGAGGATATTCCCTCCCAAAGTCAGATAAAACAGTTGAATGTTTGTTGGAAGGAAAAGATTAAAAATTTGAATAATATTGTTCAATCATGAAGTGAAGCCATACTGAAAAAGGAAGAATTGTTCAAGAGGCTCACGGAGATAGACCTAGCAGGAGGTACTAACAAAGTACAAGACCCTAAATTAATTCTCAACTCAATGTTCCTAACAAAGCAACAATTTGACGAACAAGTTGAGGATTTTAAAGGGTTATCAATTGAAAAGTTTTATGGTATACTTGAATATAATGAAGACGTCATAGACAATTGGCTAGTGGACTACTCCTTGAAGAATCAAGATATTGATGAAGAAGTACAGGTTTTTTCCCTTGATTTTGGAGACTTTTAAGGAGAGTTATTTAACATTAAAATCCACCATGAGATAAATGTCGCACCAATGATTTTTTTTATTGAAGAATGGTTCAAAAAATAAATCAACAAATTGACCAAGGAGGGGCAAGAAACAATTGAAACGGTTCCTGCAACTATTAATGAAGACAATAAAAGAACAACAAGAAAGTGAATATATGAGAGACCATCATAGTAAGTTTATGCCGATCACTTCTTTCTTTCTTTATTAGTTCTTTCATCCAGTTACTCTGCTTCTTTCACTAAAAAGGTTTAACCAAAGTTTGATAACTTCTCCTTGTCTTCTTTACAGGTCTTGTTATTCTACTATCACTCACCATCCTCCTTCTACAAGATTATTTATTGTTTATATTTTCTTTATGGTCCGCGGGAGCCCCAATCCTAGTCCAAAGGACAAACACATTTTAAATTTCAAAGGTTTTGTAATAGACTATATATTTTTTCTGAAATTTCAAGAGAGTTATTTCAGGATCAGTTTTGACTATGCTTTGTAACTCTAAGTTTTGAGTATAAAGTATTTTAGATTGATCTATCATTACCTTTATTTGATCTGCCCAGGTGTCCACTATGTTAAAGTTCTCTTATGCATGCGGACCATCTTTTTTTTATTTTATGTGATCGAAAATTTTTAGTTTAACTATGATGGTTGTGAGGAAATTTTGTTTATCTTTTTTAAATCTATGAAGTGTGTGATTCCGGGTCATTTCTGAGGAACCTTCTCTAAAATCAAATCAAAACATTTTCTTTCTTGTTATTTGTATATTTCTTTGATTACCACTACGGACTTCTGCAAAGTCCCATATTCTGAAGATTTAGAGTCCCAAGAAAATATTAAAGAGGAGTACCACCTCTATAAAAATGCAGGGGGATTTGTATCCTCTTGAGGTTTTCATTTCATTCCTAACAGATTCAAGCATCAACACTACTCTAGATGATTAGACAAAGAAAATATATCTACGAAGACTAAAACAACAATAGACAAGCAAATGTAGAACACATGAACTTAAAGGGAATAGGACAAATTAATATTAATTGGAAAGCCAAATAAGGCACTTACAAATCATGATTGACGATGCAGTCACTTCTCCAAGCTCTCCTCGTCCAGCCCTTTCATGAATCTTGACATCAAAATGTTGATGCTTCATCCAGAATCAAAAGTTTGATACCTCTAATCTTCCCCCCTTCACCTTGGAAATACCTTCAATATATAGGCTTGAGAGACACAACCACCATGAGAAAATGAGGGAAATGGTCAAGGATATGGATCCTTATGGTTGGGATTTGATCCTAATATGAAGCCATAGTGTAAGATTTGACCACAACAAACCTCATCCCAAAAGAGTTGGCCCTTAGGAAAAGGTGGAATATCCCTTGATTTCCTCTAGCAAGACTGGTGCCCCCCCAAAGTGAGAGACATAGCACCATGGTTCCCCCTTAACATGGCCAGAGGAGTGTTGACACCCCCTCAGTATGGGTAAGGGAGCACCACCCTTCTAAAATGCCCAAAATTGGTCAATTTTCCCAAGAAAAAGTTATGTTTCGACTATCAGATGATAGGGATTCTTCTTCCAACATGACTTAGGGATTGTGGAAAATGTTTACATGGTGTCAATGGGTTGCGACACTCAAAAAAGTGAATGTGACACTTGGTAAGTTTCATACGACACTTGTGACAGTGCATGTGACACTTGACAAGGTGCATACGTCATTTTGTGACACTTGCGACACTCAAGTGTGACATTTTGGTGTGTAACATATGCCCCCTAAAGTGTGAGGTCAGAAGAGAAACTAATGGCCTAAACACTTTAAAAATTATTCAATGCAAGGGTGTTGGAGTAAGAGAACCTAATAGAAATCGCAAACAATCATCATTCAATATACAAATATGTTCCATTTCTAAGGTAGACATACCTATGCTCGAAATACGAGATGACTCAAAGCATGGTTGTTGACCAATACACTGTAGATCCATGAAAATATTGACTAAGGATATGACCACCAAAGATACAATCTGGATCCATACCTCCATGACATGAACTGATCACAGCCACGAAAAATACGCAATGGAGGTACGAGATGAGCATGGTGATTGTACTAAAATATTTTACATGCTCAAATGATCTCCATCACAGCCTAGGAAAATCACATAACAAAGTGAACGCCCAACCCAGGGTCTTCATCCCAATCCAGAAATAGTACGAATATATCCATGTGAATGGATGATTTGATGTCGAACATGGTAGAAACCACTTTATTACTGGTCATTGAGGTATATCGTTAACAAATGCGAGATAAATCACCAATGATGACAATGATTCTCAAGAGACGCTAGTACATTCCAACGAATGTGAATAAATGAGTTGAGGTCGAATATCCATGGAATCATCCAAAAACATTTCCATGATGTAAACCTATTGTCGGAAGTGAGGAGGTCTGTCATTTAGGCATGTATGTCCCAAGGTACTAACTAGTTTCTAATTCTAATTCCCGGATAATGTGTTGAAGTCGATAGGAAAAGACTCGTCGAAGGAGGGCCCTGATGTATCCCCAATCATCGACACGAAACTGACACAGGAAAGTGATGTAAGATGGTGAATCGAATGAGTATGGACTGACATAAGAATGGAAATTGGTAATACTACAGATGGATCGCCTGAAGTGAAACTTCCCTTGAAAATGATGAGGCATGACAAGACTTGACTTGGCAGCATTGAATCGACCAGTACCAAGAACATAATGTGGCGGTAAATAAGAGCACTCTTCGACTGAAATGAAAAAGAATAATGACACACGAAATTGGTATGACTAAGAGAAAATCATATTTCCCAATTGTAAAATGAGACGCAAACAGGTTCCATGTTCAAGGGAAACAACAATAGCTTCCATAAAGGATTCCAAAAAACTTGACCCACTTCCTTCAATTTCCCCCCCATCCAGATAGATGAGTACCTCTTTATTTTTTAACGAGCTTGAGGAGGATAACAGATGCTCGGTATAGGTCATCATTTAGATGAGTCCCTCGACATATGTTTAATGAACCTGAGGAAGGAGGGGGCCGGTCTTGTATGGGTCCTATAGATTGGAATCACATAGGTCCAATATGAAAATAATTTAAAGACGAATCCATGGATGACTTTTTCGCAAATTTAGTCTCCCAAGCCCGAAAAAAGTGTAAAACAATACATGGGAGAACTCTTCTAATCATGCTTGACTAGAATATTCATTTTTCGTAATTAGTCTCACAAGGCCAAAAAATAGATAAAATACCACTCCAAATACACCCTTTCAAACATTTTAATGAGTGTGAAAGGAATCAATCTAACTCGCCAATCGTTTCATGTTTAGGGAGTCTAAAAAGAGCTTAAAGGAGACTTCAAAGAGTTCCTTTTTTTGTATAGATTTTGTGAGTCCGAAAAATAGATAAAAGTATACTCAATAACCTATTCTCATGTTTTAATGAGCATGAGAAAGAACAAAGTCTGATATTGGTAACCTATTCTCATGTATTTACGAGCACGGGAAAGAACAAAGACTAAGCTCCTTCTAGAAAAAACTACTACATTAAGATGAGAATGACCCCCAAGCGAGGATAACTCCTAGCAGCGTGTCTCTCTAGAGATATTTTTCCCCCATCTTGCATGATATAATCTAGTGGCTTCTCTCCAACATGATGTCCAGAGGTTGGAGACTTACCCCCCAAGAATCATTTTCTCCGGCGACTCTTCTTCTTTCCTCGTTTAGGCGTCTAGATACTAATAGGAATATTTTCACTAGGTGAAGGAAAAGAAGGTTCAAGTATTCGATCCAGAGTGAAACTCGATTCAAATGGAGGGGGATCTGTTTCATTTTTTAATGAGCTTGACACGGGAAAAGAACTATGCTCATTAGAATTTGTTTCATTTTTTAACGAGCTTGACATAGGAAAATAAATATGCGCGTGAAGACCAGGTACTACCAAAGGATCAAATGATTGTAGGGATTGTCATACCTGAGTCAAAATCATTTTTAACGTGGAAACTTGTGGGGTGGAAGGAACGGGAAAAGGAAAAATCCCCATGAGAGAGGAATCCTTAAGAAGAGAAACTCCTACACTCTCAATACTAGACAGTCCTAGAAAAGGGACATTATTCACTACAACATTGTGGAGATCTGGAGTTATATAGTCAAGTTGGTCAACAATGATAATTTTTCCTTGATGGGGAAATCATAAGATACGAAACATTATAGATGCAACGACGATCATCACACGGAACCAACTACGACCAAGTAACAAATTTTAATCCAGGGGTGCGTCTACCACTTTGATATCTACCGAAACAATCTTACCCTTCAATGTCACAATGAAAGATTGCAAGAGTCCCTAAGGTTGAAAACCACGTCCAATAAACACTTTCAAAGTGGTAGGGGACTAGTTAAGTTTAGGAGAGCCAAGGGATTTCCCACAAGTCAAAGACATGACACAAGTGGAGGCTCCCTCATCCAAAACAGTGTGATGGATGTTCTTTCTATTAGAATATCAGATGTGTTCGTTTAACCATAGACAATATAGCAATATTTTCACCCAACCATAGGCACTAATGCCACCCCCTAGCACCTTGACCTTGACATAGATAAGAATTTCCAGAAACAAACCAATATCCAACCAAGGCTAATGCACCAAGCAAGGATAACCAAAATTGATCAGAGAGTCCAACCCAGAAAAGTGAAAATTTAGATTGTAGAACTGGCGGCAACAACTTCTCCCAAGACTTGCGCACAAATTGGCCTTCTGTAGTTTGCACAAGTGTACTTCTGCAGTTCTGAGAATTCTGGCTAATATAAAGACTGGCCTCCTATATTTATACTGCTTTTGCCAGACTGCCTAGGCCGACTTCTCATTTTGGGTGCTAATTACTTAGTATATAATATTTCCTTTAGCCGACTTCTCTTCTAGGGTTATATCCAAATATTTTCTTGCTTCTGGAATATTCTAAACTTGTCAAAGGTCACAAATGGAGGTTAATACCTTCTGCAGCTACCATAATATCAACACTCCCTCCTATGTAGGGAGGTATAACAGATAATGGTCTTGAGAAAAAACAGACCATTCATCCGGTAGCATCATTATAGCCACACAGGATAATCAAATCACGAGCATCGTCATCATTATCCAACTGGATAATCTCCATGACAACTAGTACAATGTCATGTGATAGAACACATTTGTGTCTATCCATAGTACTACTCAACTACTCAATTTGTGACACATATTCACAACCAGTGGAACATATCCACCACAGTAGCATACCTCTATTGTCTAGAGACATATAGTCTCCATAGAAATCATATCATCTGATATCAACTTGCACAGAAACAATATCATGATATAGCTGAGTCATCTGGGTCATTCTTCCACTCACATATGTGATATTTGGAAAAGCATCTACCCTCAGAGAGTAAAACATCAACGATGGGCTATCTGGACTATTCTTCTCAAGCATAGAAGAATAATTGTCCTGATTTCTAAGCCTGGACCATTCACCTATTTGAGCCATTCGTCTGGCACTAAACAAAGTGCAACCTGTAGAGAATGAGTCTTCCCTAGGGAATGCATGTTCCTGATTGTTGAACCTGGACCATTCACCTATCTGGTCCATTCCTCTAGCACTAAACAAAGTGAAACCTGGAGAGAAAGAATATTCCCTAGGGAATCACTGTCTGGACCATTTCTTAAGGAAATGATTGTCCTGCACCAACCTCCAAAATCGACCATTATTCGAAAATGCTCACAACTGTGATCTTCAAAAGAATGATTGTCTGGCGAGGCAGACCAGTCTTCTTGACCACTACTGAGAGTGACTGTCAAGAAGAAATATTGTCCTAGACCATTCCCCCACGCTACCCACAAGGGGAATCATTGTCTATGGTACATCAACAATCCATCGAACCATTTTCATTACGAAAATGATCGCTCGATCTGGACCATTTTCCGAACTGGAAAATGCCTGTCTGTCATAAATCTCAAACCACTTTCCGAACTGGAAAGGAATTGCCCATCCTGGACCATTTTTCAAAGCTGAAAAATAACTGTCCATAAATAAATGATATGTCAGTGCTCCCTCCCAACCTGGAGAGTCGTTTCTTCCCTTTTAGCTAAGGGAGTTATTTCCACGATCCCCAATTTGTCTCGTAAGTATGCAAACTTTATTCTAGATAGAGGATTTTTCAATATATTTGTTGTTTGCTCGTCTGTGGGGATATACTAGAGCTTCACTTCTCCTTCTTGGACTTTATATTGAATAAAGTAGTATTTGATATCAATGTGTTTCGACTGTTCATGAAACACTGGGTGTTCTGATAGCCTTATACAAATGATTGAATCTGGAACCTAATCAAATAATCCAGAAATCAACTTTATCAGCCATACTTCTTTTGTACATGCCTCACATGTTGTGATATATTTTGCTTCTGTTGTGCTGAGTGAGAAACATTTTTTTCCCTGTTGCATCAAGATATCATAGCAAAGCCCAAGCTTAAACACATCCCTGAAGTACTCCTTCTGTCTTCTACACTTCCTGCCCAATCTAAATTTGTGAATCCATGAAGTTGTATATCACTGGATGCGGTATATCTTAAACCATAGTTTAGTGTTCCATGAATCTATCTTAGAACATGCTTTGCAGTTATCCAATGCTCATGTCTGTGTTCCACCTAGAACTAGATTAGTGGGTTTACGGCAAAGAAAATGTGTGGTCAAGTATTTACTAAATACATCAATGACCCAATCAATTGTCAATATAGGGACGATTCTACTCGATTAGAATCTGAGTCTCTTACTTTTCTTATATCTGTGGTCATGGGAGTGTCCATGGATTTGCATTCCATCATTCCAAACTTCTGAAAAATCTGTACTGCATACTTTCCTTGTCCAAGGAATACTTCACCACGCTTTTTCCATACTTCTAGTCCCAAGTAATAATGCATGAGACCAAGATCTTTCATATCGAACTCATAAGCTAGTTCATTTTTACACTTGATGATGAGAGACTCTTCACCTTTCAATAATATATCGTCGACATATAGCATATCGAACTCATAAGCTAGTTCCTTTTTACACTCGATGATGAGAGACTCTTCACCTTTCAAGAATGTATCGTCGACATATAGCAGTAGAATCACAAGTGCATTGTTCACAACCTTGTAGTAAATTTTTGGATCTGCGTGACTTTTGGAGAAACTAAGTCTCATTAGGTAGTTGTCTATTCTATCATACCAAGCTCCTGGAGTTTGCTTGAGTCCATATAAATCTTTTGTTAGTCTGAAAACATGAGTGTCTCTGGAATGTACTTCAAATCCTTAAGGTTGTTCAATGTATACTTCTTCTTTGATTGCTCCATTGAGGAAAGTTTTGTTTACATCCATCTGATGTAAACTCCATCCCATGGAAGCAGAAAGAGACATAATGGCTCTAATAGAAGTATATATGACAATAGGAGCGAATGTTTCATCATAGTCTTATCCCTCCCTCTAGGAGAAACCTCTAGCTACTAACCTTGCTTTATATTTTTCCACGCTTTCGTCTGCTGCATGTTTGATTTTATAGACCCATTTTGAAGTTACCACTGATTTTTCTTTAGGTCTAGGCACAATTTCCCATACATCATTTTTCATGATGGACTGGTGTTCTTTTGTCATGGTTTCTTTCCATTATTTCTTCTGAGCTACCTCTTCAAATGTGGTGGGTTCTTCGTCTAGAATCTTTGTCATGCATGTTGCATAGCTAGAGAATCTCTTGGGCTTATTTATTTTTCTGAAGGTCCCACTTGAGGCTTTGAGTCTTTCTTCTTCTTGTAGGGTATCTTCAAGCCAATTTGGTCATTTCTTGGTTTTGGGTATAGTGTCTGAATCAATAGTCTCACATGGTTGCATAGAATGATTGATTTGTTCTATTTCTTCATTCCGACTTTCTGGAAGACATGTGCTTTCTTCGATAGGCTCTTCATACTCTTCTTCTTCTATAGTTTCTTCTATGGATTTCTTGAAAGCCATATTTTCATTGAAGGTTACGTCTCTTCTCACTTCAATCTTATGTTGTTCTGGGATATAGATTCTATAGGCCTTGGATGATTCATTGTATCCCATGAATATGCCCTTCTTTCATGAGGGTTATAATTTATTCTTTTTATCCTTGGGAATGTGAAAGTAAACAGGGCATCCAAAGATCCTTAAGTGTTCCACATTAGGTTTCTTTCCTGAGAAGGCTTCTTATGGAGTCATATCCTTCAATATGCGGTGAGGACTTATGTTCTGAACATATATTGTTTTCATGGCTGCTTCTCCCTATAGATACATAGATAAACCTTGATCGTTCAATAATTCCTTCACAGTTTCTTCAATAGATCTGTTCTTCCTTTCTACTACACCATTTTGTTGAGGATTATGAGGAACAGTTAGCTCCCTCATAATCCCTGTCAATTTGCAAAAGGAAACAAATTCCTTGGATGTATATTCTCCTCCATTATCTATTCTCAAGATCTTGATTTTCTTGTTTGTGAGGTTCTCTATCTCTACTTTGAATTCTTGAAACTTGTTGAATACTTCATCCTTTGCCTTCAAGAGATATAACCAAGTCTTTCTTGAGTAATCATCTCTGAAGATTACATAGTAAAGAGAACCTCCTAGATATTTGACTGGCATCGGACCGAAAACATATGAATGTATTAGATCTAGAATTTCCTTAGATCTACGATTGTTGCTTGAGAATGGTTTCTTAACATTCTTACCAAGAGCACATCCTTTGCAAATTCCTTCATGTGTAGAGTGTAGTTCTGGTATTCCTTCAACCATCCTTATGAGGAAAGGTAATGCTTGATAGTTGATATGAGCATACCTTATATGCCAAAGTTCATTGGGATTGACTTCATCATGCACAAGGGCTTCATCATTTCGTTCTAGTAGTCTATATAGTCTTCCTTCACGGGTTCCAATAACTCTAGCATTCTCTATGTTGGAGTCTCTATGCCAAGTTAGTACTTTTCCATCTACAAAGACTATTATGTTTCCTTTCTCTTCTAGGAAAGATATGGATACAAGATTCTTTTCTAAACTAGGTACATATAAGACATTTCTCAAATGAACATTGTTACCGGTTTTAAATTTGACAGAGGCTTGACCAATTCCTTCAACTGGGTAACTGTTTTTGTCTCCAAGTTCTACCTTGTACGATGTCTTATTTTCATTTATTGATCTCCTGTCATATGCCTGGAAGCTCCACTGTCAATTATCCATGTGTCATCTTCAAGTGTTCCTGTGAGTGCTGAGTAGTGTATATGATTTGTCTTTTCATTCATGACCTCTGTTGATTGATAATTGGTCAAGCTTTGACCCAAAATTTCAACCTTGATGTTTTTTCCTTCTAAGAGTGCCAAGAGGTGCGTTGGACTAAGGCGCACTTGAATATCTTCTCTTTGAGTAAGGTGTTCCATCATAAGGTGTTAGACAAGGGTTTTAGGGTTTCTTCAACTACACCTGCTAGTAACCCTAGCGGCAGTTCTTTAGTAACTACACCTGCTAGAAACCCTAGCGGTAGTTCTTCAACGAGCTCAGTAACCTTATGGCTTAGCTCCCTTCCACTGGTTAGAATAAATGAAGGATTTGTGGGCCCATAACCTGTTAGAATATTGGATGTGCTCGTTTAACCATAGACAATATAGCAATATTGTCACCCAACCATAGGCACTAATGCCACCCACAAGAAACTTGACCTTGACAGAGAGAAGAATTTCTAGAAACAAACCAATAGCCAACTAAGGCTAATGCACCAAGAAAGGATAACCAAAACTGATAAGAGAGTCCAACCCAGAAAACCGAAAACGTAGATTGCAGAACTGGTGGCAGCAGCTGCTCCCAAGACTTGCGCACAAACTGGCCTTCTATAGTGCGCACAAGTGTACTTCTGTAGTTGTGAGAATTATGGCTAAAATGAAGATTGGCCTCCTATATTTATACTGCTTCTGCAAGACTGCCTGGGCTGACTTCTCATTTTGGGTGCTAATTACTTAGTATATAATATTTCCTTTAGCTGACTTCTCTTCTAGGGTTATATCCAAAAAAATTCTTGCTTTCAGAATATTCTAATCTTGTCAAAGGTCACAAATGGAGGTTAATACCTCCCGCGGCTACCATAATATCAACACTTTCCACCAACCAAAATTTGAATTTGTAATGCTAAGTGGTGGGAGAGCCTCTCCTTAACATAGTCTAGACTAAACGTAATCAGACTTGATTCATCTGGATCCATAGCTCCAATCGCTGACAATAGGGTTCTACGTTGACTTGGATAGTTATGTAGAACTTCGAGGGTTGACATAGCACAAGGCACTTGCGCTAAATATTCAACGATATTATTGTTTTTGGAAGTGCAGGTATTTGGATTAAATGTCGCTTTTTTAATTATGCTCTTGGGAGGGTGAAAAACTGTATCATGAATTGGCTTATCAATCTAGAGAGGATTGGAAGATGGGGGAGGAATGGATGCAGAGGGTTGGTCGATAGCCTTTCCATTAGCCTGATCACTTGGAGGAGTGTCATAATTATTTTCTCAAGTCATTACATTAACCACCTTCAACATGTACACCTCAAAGGCACTTGAGGAAACATCCCCATGGTGGGAATGACCTGCGTTTCCCCCTTGCGGAGGGGCATGATTTTTTGCAACCAGATTTTTCTACTGAAATGGTTGGGAGGTACCCTTCAGAAATTTAGCAACAACCTCATGATGAAGGAAGTCTTTCATGTAGGGGTCTTCCTCACAAATCATGTAAGGAAACTTAGCCTTCCTATTCGGTTGAGTATCAAAAGTCTTAGTTTTAACCCATTTGACCCAATTTTTTGAATTATTGAATTTGTTCCATTTGAACAAAGTTGAAGCTTGCAAGGGTTTCAACCCTGGAGGAATATTTTCTTCTGACTTATCTTCAGTTGGTTACAATGATATTTTCACAAGAATAGCAGAATATATGGAGGAAATTGATGACAATGATCCAAATACCATCAAAGAAATTTTCAAAAAAGATGAATAGATATGTGATGATGACTTCGTTCCACAAGTCAACTCAAACACCCAAGTCAAAAAGATAGAATCTGAGAGGGAGCATCAACAGAGAAAATCAAAGCAAAAAGGCAGAACAAATACTAGCGCTCACACTGTCTCTACTTCCCTCCCACACAAGAGATTCTCCTCTGCTCAATGAGGCTAAGAGTATAATATGAATAAAGGAAAAAATAATGAAAGGTGTGGCGGAGGAGATGATGAAGATGACCCCCCTCATTTAAATATTGAGAAACCACACATTGTTACACAGACTAAAAGAAAAGGGAGTATTGACAACTAGAATACTCATAGTTCTAAGGACCCATTGAATGATGTTGTTGATTTGGAGTTTGATGATAACAACGTACCTGAGTGGGTTGCATTACATATTGCAGAGAACCAGCAGATAGAAAAATAATTGTCTCGAGAGGAACCAATTTTGTTTGAAGAACAATCGTTGACCTTACACAATACCAAGTACAAGAAAGAGGAAAAGAACTTTCAAAATGAAAGAGGTCGTGTTAAAAATAAAAAGGTTACCGAAATACGAAACTCAGAGGTAGATATCTCTAGTGTCGAACCCTATAGAATTCTTAAGTTGCACTTAACTATTGTATATGCTCTAACTCATTCCATTTCCAAGCAAGAACTTGAAAATATTAAATTGAAAAGGAGAATAAGTGAACTAGAAGACGCCCTCAGTCCTAGGCTATTATTTGTTGAACCATTATCCATCATTGCTCCAAATCAAGTCCCACAAGACACACCATACATGACATCTAGAGTCAAGAAAGTTGCCAAGTTGTGAAGTGGAATAAGGATGCATGTCATAGAAAACATAAATAAATGGCTCAATATCATTTTAGAGGCATGGGAAGTTAGCACTAGCTTGATGAATTTGGCACAAATAATTGCTTTTTTTATGGAATATCTACAATAGGATTTAGAAAATGATGAGTTTTTCTATAAAAACACTCTAAGTACAATTGTAGTAGGAGTGACAAGTATGAGTGACTTCACTACGAAACAACAATACTTTCCCTTGGATAATAGAATAAAGCAATTAAAGGTTGAATGGTTGAAAAGAATAAAAATATTGTTGAAATTAATTTCAAATTGTAAAAAGGTTGATGAAAAAAGAAGTGATTAATTTTTTAAATCACTTGAAATAGTGAAGAAACTTGAGGGCCAACAATTGTTTAGAGAATCCAAGTTTTTAACCAAGGAGCAATTGGAAATGAAGTTAAACATACTCAAAACTTCATGGGCCAGTGAGTTTGAAAATATCACTAACTTTCCAGAGACCGAGATTAAACGATGGTTAGTTAATTTTGTGAATGATAATGAAGACCATATGTTATCAATTCAAGAATTACACTATGAGTTGAAAGCAATGCAAGATGAGATATTCTCGTTTCGTGTGAAGCAGGATATAACAATCCCACTGTAAAAAGAGTATATCGAAGAGTGGTTCAAGAGTTCGTTGAAACATATAACTGATACAAGAAGCAGTTGAACTAAAAGGATTGAAGTTTCAATTATATATATGAAGGATCTGCAAAGAGAAAAGAGAGATCCATCCATCATTCCACTTTCATTTTTGTGAGTACACTCTTTTTCAAAGCATTTCCCTTCTTTCTTCCTAGACTATGATCATCCAGTTTTATCAGTTTATTTTTTACTAGTAAAGTCTATCCCTGATTGTTTTTATCTTTCTCTTCCAATTTTGCTACTATATTTGGTCCATGGGAGCCCCATCCTAGTCCATTTGGAAAAATGAATTCATTTTATCGTTCAAGTATCAAGAATATTATGGTGTGATGTAGGCAAACATTTTATTCAAACTTGAACAATCTATGTGTAATATTGTTCTAAAGACTCTCACAGAGATCTATTCCAGGAGTTCATAACTTTTGTGATTTCTTACTTGTATATAAGCGTGAAGTCTCGAGTATGTTTCTCCTATGCACCTTATGATATTAAATGAAAGAAATCATTTAAATCCCTTTGTTTTTGGACCACTGATCTATTTTTTGTCTTACGAGTTGTGCTTCAAATCTTTTCCTCATTGCTCAAATGAATGGATTTGATGGAATGGATGTAGTTATCATGTATATTTCAATTAAAGTTGTTATATTTCTGCTATAACTTATCTGCTATATTTTTAGTTATTTTACCACCTGGTCCACTCACAGGTGTAGATGATATGAATGTTTAAATTTATTGTTTGAATAAGTATATTAAAAATCAGAGTGAGAAAGAATACCACCTCTATAAAAATGAGGAGGGGATATAAATAACTTCTTTATAAAAATACCCTACAAGGTTGACTCTTGTCCTTAACAGGAAAAGAGATCAAGATAGTGCTTAATGTTTGGCAAATTTTGCTTGCTATTAGGAGATTTTTTTTTTTTAGAATCTATACTAGTAGTAGTTATCCAAAATTCTCTCTGAAATATATTTTTGTCTCTATGGTCAGTAAATTTTAATTTTTGGACAATTTTTCAGGAATTATTTTTACAGTTATAATATATTTGTATTATTATGTTGACTAGTGTGGCAGAAACAACTTTCTAATACAAAATAAGCACGTTCTTGTTATATATATATATATATATAATTGTTAAATTCACTTAAAGAGATTTGATCCCTCTCAACATGTGATATCATAATTAAGATACTTGCACCAAGAGTTGTGAGGTACTTTACAGCTCAGATGACAACATCTAAAAACAATTAAATGAGTGGATTTATCTTAAACCCAAATTTATCAAGTATCAAAAATGAAAACAATTAAATGAGTGGATTTATATTAAACCCAAATTTATCAAGTATAAAAAATGATTAAAAAACATTATCAATAAAAAATAATTCCTCTCAATACTTGATAAATCTAAATTTAAAATAAAACAATGCAATAAATTTACACTAATGTCAATTGGGTTTAACCCGAGTGGTTTGTGTTGAGGGGTGCCCCCCCCCACCCCCCCCCACCTAGGTTCAATTCCCACAAGTGACATGTTGAGCTCTTAAATGAGAAAGCTATCGAAAAAGCCTCGGTTTTCTACAAAATTTGGGGGTACCATCGTAGGAATGAGGGGAAGTGTCGGGTGGGTTTCCCCGGGCTCTATTCCAAAGTATAAATAAATTAAAAAATAAAAAATAAAAAAATTTACACTAATAATTAATAAACACTCAAAATCAAATATACCTCATATGATAATAATTTCTCAGCGGTTTCTCTCACAACTGCAACTCTTTTGCATCTACCTATATCCCTAGATTGTGTCATGGCGACAACCTTTGCATGGGGGGATCCCACTTCCCCCCCTCCTCTACCCCCCTTGGACATTGAATCCTTATGCGCGTTGGTCACCTTGGCTCCAATATCTTCAAAGGTGCCCCTGTCAAAAAAATTTAAGAAGCTGGACAAGATCCCCAAGGTCCTCGTACATGCCATCTCTTCTCGGAATCTGGCACTCTGATTTACAGCAAATAGTCTTGTTGGGAAATTTACAAGGATCTAGCCATCCTCGAGGGTTGTCGCCAATTGGGTAGATCAGAGCTGGAAACCTCTCATCAAAGGACAAGTCTCTTCCTCTTTCTGTGGTAAGGGATTTTTTGTGTTTTTGTTTGAATTTAAAGAAGAGAGGGATTTGATATTTAGAAGTGGCCCTTATTTTATGGGATCCATAGGCATGTACCTCAATAGTTGGATCCCAGACTTCAGCCCCGAAAATGATATCCCCACTGCAATCTCAATCTGTGTTCGTCTCCCTTTCCTCCCCTATCATTGTTGCACTAATGAAACAATTAGAAGCATTGGAAATGCGTTCGGACGATACATTGATCGAGCAGGACCATTCGAAGGACTTCAAGCATGTGCATGGATCTATGTGGAAGTAGATCTAGAAAAAGGGTTGACCGAGGCTATTCAGTTAACCCTAGACGGCTGGTCTCATATTCAATAGGTAGATTATGAGAAACTCCATTTTAAATGTAAGTTCTGTCATGAATATGATCATTTTGCGAAGAGTTTCCCCAAACCCCAAGCCACTCAGCAACAACCAGGAGAGCAAGAACAATGGAAAACTTAGAAGAGAAAACATGGATCAGGAAAGCCAGGATCGCATCCGCCACAAGGACCCCCCTGCTCGACCTAATCATGGGCCTTCTTCCGCTCCTCCTATTATCTCTAGAGGTTTCCCTCTAGAGATAATAGGTATGCAACCCTCTTAGACCGTGAGGATCCTCCTAAGGAAACACAAGAAATTCCAGTAGAAGAAATTGAGAATTTTGATCAAGAAAAAGGGATCCCTCAACATTATAGGAAATCATAGACTTTGGTATCTCTAGGAAAAGAAATTGTTTCAAACATTAGATTGAGTTCTTGGCCCAAATCAGGAATACCAATCATAATGAAGGAAGAATCCCAGGGAGAATCAGATGATGAGTCTGGCAAGGACTTGGGAGCAACTGTCACAGTGAAAAATTCAGGTATGAAATATGGTCGCAAAAAAAGAGAGGAAAAACCAGATAAGGAGAAGGAGTTGGGCTTACATACCACCCTAGATAGCACCTTCAAGAAGGAAGAAAAATGAAATCAAGGACCCAGTGGATTTTCACCTTCTAAAGGGGGGGTTCCAAAACCCTCGGGTAAATAATGAAAATTGTCTCCTGGAATTGTAGGGGATTGGGAAGCAAAGACAAGACAAAATCAGTAAGACATTTGATAAAATCATAAAATCCCCAAATCCTCCTTCTCTATGAGACAAACATGAAGGACAAGTCTTCCCTTCAAGAGATAAATGCTTTTGGAAAATCAACATAGGTCTGGAAGTGAGTTCAAGAGGAGCATTAGGTGGCCTCTACACTCTTTGGAATCCTTAATAGTTTCAATTGGATGCAAGCTCAGAAAATCTGCATTGGCTCTTGGTCAAGTTGGTTCACCTTCCCACAGGTAAGCTATATATAGTAATAAATGTTTATGTGCATAACCAATATCATGAAAAACAAGATTGTTGGTGCTCTATGTTATCATTGTTCAAGGCATATTCTTTGGAAAATTTCATCTTTCCAGGTGATTTTAACTCCACCATTCACCACTGGAAAAAGAGGGGGAGTCCTCTTTCTGGGATCCCTGTCATGGTCATCTTGAAGACCTTATCTCCTCACTAGACCTGTTTGATATCAAACCCTCCAAAGGCTTGTTCAGTTGGTCTAATCATCGCTCTAGTCTAGGTCATATGGAAGCTCGTCTTGACCGCTTCCTTCTTATTAGTTCCTTTCTATGAGAGCATTCCTCTCCCTCATCCCATATCCTTCCCTCAGAAATTTCAAATCACAAACCTATCTCCCCGACCTTCACAATTGACAGAGATATGGGACCAATCCCCTTTTGATTAAATCCCCTTTGGCTGGAGAACCCTACATTTCTCCCCCTAGTCCCTCATGTCTAGATCTAATGGGTCGTTGGCTCCCCAGTGCATATTTCGGAGCATAAAGTCATCTTTGTGAAAATGGAAATAAAAGATTGGGTCAAAAACATCTTCAAGGCACCACAGGAAGAAATCCAACATGTTCAAGAACAACTAGATATGGAGATGGCACAAATGGAAGAAGGACTGGTCACCCCTACACTTCTAAAAGAAGAGGAGAAATGTCAAAAGCAGCTTCAAGCAGCTCTGAGAAAAGAGGAAGAATCTTGGCGATTGAATCAAGGTTCAAACTCATATCCCTCTGCAATGTCTTGTACAATATCATTTACAAAATTATTACAATAAGGGTGCAGAAGATTCTTCCTAAGCTTATTCCACCTTCTGAGGGAGGATTTGTGGCTAAAACACAAATCTAGGATAACATTGTTTTGGTTCAAAAGGCGATCTACTCTAGAAAGAATCGAGGAGACGAGGGAATGGAAATCAAAATAGACATGGTGAATTCCTTTGACCGGGTTCACCATAGTTTCATTCTTGCAATCTTGGCTAAATTTGTGTTCCATCCTTCATTCATCTGTTGGATTGAAGCTTGCATCAATAAAACTTGGATTGCACCTTTGCTCAATGGCCACCCTGCGAGATTCTTCAAGGCATCAAGGGGTCTCAAACAAGGTTTCCCGCTATCCCCCCTTCTTTATATTCTTATGGTGGAAGTATTGGGCCGAAGGTTGAAGCATGAACGAAGAAATGGGAGCATTCTCGGACTCAAAATAGCCTCTAGAGTAAAAAGAATAAACCATTCCCAAATTGTGATGATATATTGTTTCTTGGGGAAGCCTCTTCAATCATAGAAGGTTGATTTAAATCAATCTTGTATCAATCTCTTCACGTCTCAGGTGGGCTCATTAATTCTAACAAATGTTATCTATATGCCTAGAACACTAATGCTCACTCTCTTGTTGTCATAGAAAAAATTCTCCAATTTCCCCTGGTGACGAATTGGAGATCCTTCAAGTACTTAGGAAGCCCCATATGCCTTAATTCGCTCTCTGCAACTGATTGGACAATAATAACATCTAATATCAGAGATAAATTGAATCTAGGGGGGGGGGGGGGGGGGGGGG
>ML781426.1:665460-676128 GCA_009831015.1 Picea engelmannii | reverse complement strand
AGGTAGACTCATTCTAGCCAAATCATTTCTTTCGGCTCTCCCAGACTTTCAATATTCCTCAATGCTAGCCCCGATGAGTGTCAAAAGAGAAATATCCCAATAAATCAGAAAATTCCTTTGGGAAGGGGGTAAATCTAACAAAAAATATATATATTTGGTAAATTGGCAAGCGGTTAGGGCCCCCAAATCCCACGGGGGTCTAGGAGTAAAGGATCCAATCCTAGCCAATCTAGCCATGGGCACACAAATGTTGTGGCGAATGGTAACTGGAGATTTTGATCGGTGGAAGAAAGCTCTTGTTCATAAACATTTTCAAAAGGATCGACTCAGAGGAATCGAAAAGAAGTCTTGTTTTCCTTCTGGATCTCCTATTTGGAAGCTACTCCATGCCTCCTCCCCCCCCACCCCCCCTTCAAAGCAAACTCACTTGGATCTCAGGAAATGGGAAAAACATAAGAATTTGGAAGATAGTGTCCTGAATAGAACCCCCTTATCCGAGGATGGCTCCTTGCATTAGCTTAAGGATTGGATTGAAAATCCACAGAAGCACACTCTTTTTGACATATCGACATGGAACTCATAAGGCCTATGGATGAGTTAGAATCTGGGGCGCCCCTCAATTACCCTCGAGGCCGCTCTCCACTCTGCAAGGTTTGGCCCTGTGTCATTTGGAGGATCTAAATGTTAGGGGTTGGGGGGACCAAGGATATTCAGTTCGTAAATGTTATGAGTCACTTTTGCTGCAATATGTTCTTCCTTCCAAATCTCCCTTATGGAACAATGTTTGGTATCAAGATAGCTCTCCCAAGATAAAAAAAAATTGTTGGACGTTAGCACATGAAAAAATGATGACCGGTGAAAACCTTTGCAAATGGGAAATTGCAGGACCATCTAGAGGTGCCCTCTACAAAAACATCAATGAAACAATACAACATATGTTTATGGAATTCCAGGTCGCTAATGCCATCTGGCATGCCTTGCTTCAGGAGATCTCTTTCAAGGTTCGGGGGGCTAATTCCATAAAATCTTTCTTGGGAAATTGGCATAGGAAATATCATGGATCCTTCCAAAATAAACAACCCTTTAGATGTTTGTGAGTGGCTCTCCCCAATTACACCTGCTAGCATATTTGGCTAGCCAAAAACAGGAGTGTGTTTTAGAATGAAGAAGTTCGAGTCAGCAAAGTAATAGAGACAACCAAAGCACAACTCTTGGAATATCTCAACTCTCGTTGGCTAAATATACTTTCCCCACATATTTTAGATATTCTCTAATAGAGGTGGATTGAAAATTTTCATCTAAACTATCAAATTCAATCCCACACTCAGTTCAGATCATCCTAGCAGCTTCATATAACTCTCACTGCCTTTAATAAGTGGACTACCTCCCAATAGTGACACATCTTATGTTTTGACAGTGCTTCCAAAGGAAATCCTGGGGTGGCAGGTGCGGGAGGGGTCATTATTGACCCTAGGGGGGGACATTTCAATTAAGTTATGATTGGAGTCTATGTTACACTACCAGTAATCAAGTAGAAGAATACACTCTCCTCAAAGGTTTCCAATTGGCCAGAGAGAACTAGATCCAATGCATCATCATCATTGGTGATTCTCTAAATACTATTTGTATTTGTAGTATGATGAAAGGATCACTACCAAAAGCCTCACAAATTTGCAATATAATCAAAAAATAAGGCACATGTTAGTTGGTATCCCTCATGTCTCCTTCCATCGTGTATTGATGTAGTGAGGGAGAACAAAGGGTTGGTGGATTCTCAAGCCAACCTGTCTATCACAATTCCAAAAGGGACAATTCAGATCAATGGGAGGTTATCCCATCATCCTATATCCTAATCAATGCAAGATCAAACAAGTTCAATGCATGTCAATAGGGTGTCACGCCAATGTAGAAATCAAGGTACCAAGGCAGCAGGGGCCTCCTCCATCACACGTTCTACAGAGGCTAAGACGTCCTCTCATAAAGCCAAGGATCAAC
The DNA here is from genome assembly GCA_009831015.1 of Picea engelmannii. Taxonomy (NCBI): domain Eukaryota; kingdom Viridiplantae; phylum Streptophyta; class Pinopsida; order Pinales; family Pinaceae; genus Picea; species Picea engelmannii. Next base: position 674,133 of record ML781426.1, on the reverse strand, counting down.
TTACGCATGAGAAAGGTGGGATATTGTAGCAAAATTACATTATGATTACGTCGTGGGCATCAACAGATGTGATGGACTCAGGATTTTCTCCAGTTTTCGGACATCCAATCCTCCTAAGGGTCATCATGAGAAGGAATAGAGGATCTGGAATGTGTGTGAATGTTAACAACATGTGCAGAAGCAGATCTAACCCACAGATGAGTATCAGTACGAACCTCCAAGTTAAGTGTGTAGATGAAGGTTCGGTTTCAAACGCATTAGAAGTTATGGCAATGTTAGTTGGTTCAAGGTGCTCACAGGTAGCCTTTGATCCCCCTCAAAATTTGGGAGTAAATTCTCGTAGATGGAGTTATAGAGTTGTTATTTCAAGAACAATCAATTAAGCAAGGTAATAAAAGTATAATTAGGAATACTCAGGTATTCAAAACGAGATTTGCAATCATACAGAGGGTTGTTCTCTCTCCTCATCTACATTCAGGAAAAAGGAAGATCAAATTTGGCGATATTGGTGGAATCCCAAGGCAAATTGTGCTTGCCTGGAGGTATAATTGGGCACCTGTTCTTCATCGTGTAGTTGAGTTCACTTCTCCTAGGTACACCATGTCCATCTATAAGAGCTAGAGTGGCCCCAAATTCATCATCCTAAGTCGATTATGCATCTACCTTCGATTTGTACCAATGCCTCACCGATGAAGACAGCCTCGGGCCTTGGACGCCCCTCCTGATTCTTTGGAACAGTAAATTCAACAACTTCAAATTGCTTATCAGAATAGGTTTTCTTGGATCGGTGATATATCCTGACGTATTTATCAAGACAATCCAACCGTATATATACCAGTTGTCGCAGTCTTAAAGACTCTACAACAAGCTTCATATTGATCGCCTCTTGAGTATCATACATCCTGGATATCCTTATTCAACACAAAACGGCTTGCATCAGCAACACAACGAAGTTGATCTCATAAGGACACAGGTAGAAAATATGCAGCTTCAGGTGGCACTAGCTCCTCCGTCCCTTGTCGACTCTCCTTCCAACAGTGCTTCTCTCCAACGGTCGACCAACCTCCAATTGACTTGAATATGCTAGCACAGGACACTGAAATGGAAAAACTAGACCCTCTAATCAACCCCCAGTCGGGTATCTAATGTTTTTGACGAGTATATGTATTATAGGCATCTTCTATAGATAGTCACTTGCAAATTTTGGAATGTAGTGAATACTAGTAAAACTCATACTGAAAACAGTTGTTTAAGATTTTGGACATGTCTGTGGGATTTTTTAATGCACTATTTTGAATATATATCTCTTGGTTTTTATCAAAAAAATAATAATAATTAATAAACACAGATTTATCTAATTAGTACTCACTTATCTAATATAATATAGTTAACCGACCCATTTCAAAGCAAATTAAAATGATTTTCTGGTGTATTAAATTCTTCTACCTTGAAAAAGAGAAATAAATCCATGTACCTTGAAAAAAGAAAGAGAATATTCATGATTTGAAATTTTATTAATTAAAAATATTACAAAGCAACGGGGACACCATAATGACTATTCTTTTATATTGAAATGACATTGGAAATAGTCTTCCATAACTTTTAAACAGTTTCCACCAATTTGTTCAATCTAAAATTATTAACTATTTGAAATACAAATATGATTTTGATCAATGATAGTTTAATGGCGATGGACTTTGTTGCTTTCTAAAATAGAATATTAATATTTTTTCATTCATTTAGATATCATAATTTATATATTATGTCTATATGGATGAATGTGTTGGTGTAAATCTAAGTTTAATTTAATTAAGATTAAATATAGTAGCCTCCACTTTTCCATGCAATAATATCCAAATGAGGGGCAATCAAGGGAAACCTTATCAGAAGGATGTGGGTGATGGAAATTTGGGGGTGAACGGGTACGTTTCCTTGCAGACCAGTTAATGAACTTATGGTGATGTTGATCCAAGCAGAGGAGTGGAGTGGTACAGTGGAGTGATGTGTGGAGTAAATGGTGGAGGTTTGGAAATTATGCATGGGAGTACAGTGGTTGAGAGGATACATCATTCCTCGAGTTGGTGGGAAGAGGAGGTTTTGAACATGATGGATAGTGAACGAGCTTCAAGGCTATTTCTATGTTCGGGCAATGGAAATTATTTGGTGAGACTGAGATGGAGTAGAAGGAGAGAATGGTAGTGCCCCGATAAAGACTCTATCCTCTCACAAAGGAACTCGTCTGAGCAACTCTAGGCAGAAGGTAGCATGTGAAGTTGGGTCGAGATGGTTTGATGAGCTTGGTGGCAGACTGGCTAGTAGGGGTGGTGGCAGACTGGCTAGTAGGTGTCATGAGTGTCAACAATTTTAGTGTTTCTTAGATAGAGAGGCTCAGGAAAGAGAAGAAGGGATGGCATCATCTTTTTCTCAGCGCTCAAGTGGCGATAAGGGATGGACATTTGAAATCGTTGAACAGGGGACCTAATTATCAGCAGTGGTGGGTTGCAAGCATATCACACGGAGTTGAAAAGGGCGAGAAAGGAAAGAAAAATAAAGGGAGAGGAGGAGCTTGCTATGCTTCCTCTTCGCGGGCTCGGGGGTCAAGGACCAGGGCAGAGTAGGAAGTAGACAGAGCCAAACATAAATATGAGTAGAATTTATCTATCAAGGCGAAGGAGGAGATAGAGGAAGTTGAGGATGCAGTGATATCCAAGCGGGAATTGACTTCAAATGAACAAATTCTGGAGGAGGTGAGGGAGTGGGTGGAGGACCGTATATATTCGTGGACCAAGGATACGAAATACTTCAGGATTGTTGAGACCTATTGGTTGGTTAAAATGTTGGTGACACAAGCATTGGAGAAGGCTAAGGAGGACCAACAGGGAATCCTCCATACCCTCAGGATTTTCGAAGGAAAATTTGAGGCAGTTTGTAGCTTAGTCTTCGAAATCGAGATCATTGTGACAAAAGCTATAGGTGAAGAGGGAAAAGGAAAAAATGGATCATGCTCCACCAATTCTATGGGGACATGCGCTAATCTGATCAAAGTAGACATTGATCCTCAGTCATCGGAGTAGGCTCGGGAGGAGAACGAGGATATTGAGTTAGTGTTGGAAGTGGTTGTGGAGGAAAATCCACCTCCTCCAAGCGTAGGATGACGGGTTTGATTATGTTTGTGTCTAATTTTTAAATAGTTTTATGGTTATTTATAAATTGTTAGTTTAGGGAGTGGTTTTTTATGTTATGTGGGGGAAGAACAAACTTGAGACAAGTAAAATTTTGAAGACAATTCCTGGTTGGGGATCTAGTTTCCTCTATTGGCAAGCCCCAACTAGGTAATGGATGTATAACTAACTATTTATGTAGATAATATATATATATATATAGCTCGGTGGGTTAGCTCAAGTGGATGAGTGTCGTTGTTTGCTCGAATGAGGTTCCGGGGTTGAATCCTCGGCCATGAGCCTGTATAGGACCTTACTTGATGTGGATCCAAACCTTGGTCAACAAGTTAGACAGGAAATGAAAGTATGAAATAATAATCAATAGAGCCATAACAACCAGGATAAAAGAATTGGAATGAAAGATTGTTGTCTTGACAAACACACCTAATAGCTCAAAAAGTATCAAAAGTCTACTAGATTCTAAAGACACAAAAATCAAAATCCTGAAGTCAAAGTTAAAGATACCACAATCTGAACATGTGACTTCAAGAGAGTTGATATAGTTCACAAAGAGAAAGCGGTATTAACATTTGAAAAGGGGAAATTAAGAAATCAAAATGCTTGATTAGCCTCTAGAATTGATACATTAACAAAAACAAGACTTGTAGAGGAGCATTTGCTTGAAGTTCAGAAGTTACAAAGAGAGATTGTTGAAAGGGTTTCCCAAGCCAAGCCCTTGTCAGAATTATTTTAGATGACGAAATATTTGAACGATAATAAGAAACTCATGAACATTTCCAATAATGTAGATGATATCCTTAAAAAGATAGCATCTTACAAAATTCAAGTTTTTGAATTATCAAGTAAAATTAAAAGTTTGAAAGGAGAAAAGATTGCAGATAATGAGAAGCTGGTCAATCTAAATGTTGTTTTAAAAGAAAGAGAATTGTTTATTCAAAATTTACAATCTCATATTTCTAAAAAATATTTGGAAATTGAAGCAGTGTCACAGTGTGATGAGAAGTTGAAAGGATCACTACAAGATGCTTTGAAGTAGGTTCTAAGAAGGTAGTATTTAATTGTTACTAAACATGAAATTTAGGAGAAAATAATTGTTCAAATGAATAAGTTTAGGCCACATTTCAAACTTTTCCATCATTTTGAAGTTATTTTAGTGAAGAATGCATAGTTGGATATAAATAAATTGTGGCCTGATGTGTCCCAAAAAGTTGAGGAATCTAGCCAAATAGTCCAATTATCGAATACTTTATCACATAAGTCATTGGATGCAATAGGAATCAAGGGTATAACTGCTTTGATTCTTGATATTGAAAGAGTGAATGTCAAAAGGGAGTTGTTACTTGTAACTCCAGAAAAATGTGCAGATGAATAAAGCTTCAAATAATTTCAAGAATCGATTTTCCTTGGCTTCCTAAGTTTTGTTTCTCCTCCCCATTGACAAAAGAGCTAAGATTATTGGGAGCCCATGTTTACGAGGAAGATTTGATAGCATATCAAAATAATGTGGAGATAGTATATCAAATATTGGGACCCATCTCAGGGAAGCAAATTGTTGATGCATTGCTTTGTGATTTTAGCATTCTAGTTATCATTAAAAAATTGTATAAAAATCAACCTCCTATATCTTTTCACTTTTACACATAACTTGATATTGCTTAGAGGAAAATGTTGGAATTCTCTTATTCTATAGTTCAAGCTTGGATCAAAATTGCACAATCATGACCTAAAAGTTTAGTTCCAAAAGCCAAGGAAGCTACACCTTCAAAAAAAAAAATATACTAATTGCAAAATTAGAGCGTGAGGAGAACAATGCAACATGTGTGCAAACAATTAGCACCATATCCTTATATTCTCGATGTTTTTTTGAAGCAATGACTCCTTAGGCAACACTTGTTCACATCACCCAAGTGGCCTACTTTGGACGAGGAGCAGTTAGGGTATCAAGAAACGGTTGACGAGAATGAATTTAATTTTGAATTAATTAAATGAAGTGCAAACACAATTATTAAAGTTTTTTTAGGGTTGTCAGTCTGTATTATGTATTCTTTGTCAGTCTATATTCTTCTTCTTTTTTTAACTTTTTATATTTATCACAAACTCTCTTTCTATATTTATATGTGGTTGTGTAATAGACTCAATTGTTGGAGAAATTTTAAACATGATCATTGCTTAAATTCATGTACTTTATTTGTGTAGTTTTGGTATTTAATATTACTCTAGATATTGTGTGTGATTTTTAAGTGTATGATTTAAATTATGATATGTCCTTGAACTTTCTTGATAATGCTTGGTATTTAATACTTTATTTATTTTGTAATCAAATACATTATGCTTTAAGCATCTTAACTTGTTATTAGTCCCCGTCTTGAGGTAGCGGGGATTATTGTAAACGGTTTTCTCTCGTCATATTAATTTACGCGTAAACCAATGCAACTTTTTTGTATGTTATCCTAAGTCTTAATTTGAAGAACTATCGATTACTTTTTCCAATTCAATAAAACTTTGCAATAGTATTTTGTTCACCAATCAAATAATTTGAGGCCTTATTTGGCCTCATATCGAGGCAATTTTACTTTTTCCCTTAGGTTTAAAGTTAATATTTCAGATGTAGGATTTAGAAATGAACTAATGCTATCTCAAGAGATAGCATTAGTTCCTTAACATTTTATGTTAGAGCGCCATATTGTAAGTTTATATTTGAACTATGGTTCATCCATCCTATTGTCAAATTATTGACAAATGTTAATCCATTGTTGCCACCTACACTACCACCTACACCTACATCTCGCCATCGACATGCAAACACCTTCACTTCGCATGTAGTATGGAATTGCTTGTTGGTCTGACGGTCATGGACTTTCTAGTAGGGTTGTGGGTATGGGTATGGATATGGGTATGACTATTCCATGTAATGCTCTTCCAGAATTTGTTGCATCATTGCAGATGTTGTTGTTTCAACTGGGTACTTGCTTTCTTGTTGTTTTAGCTTCCCTCTGGTGGTATACTAAGGGTTTATGGTGTCGTCAGAGAGATTCGATATACTTCCCTCCTGATTCATGATGGCCAAGCTCGAACTGCTCCCCTCCCACGTCATTGGACCCCAAAAATCTGGATGGCTTTGGCTTTCTTTGCTTGCATCATGTTCTTGTTTAGAGATCTTAACTTGTCGAAAAGCCTCTGCGGTTCTAATCGTCATATGGTCATTGAAAACAAGCTCGGGGTCCTATGTTCGAAGCCTAGGAGATGCCAAAGCGCCTGCAAAGGGAGAAGGCTCAAGTAATTAATAAAAGAAGATGTCGCAAATGAATTATCTTAACAAGCTAATACAAAAAGAATAGAAGAAGTTGTTGCAAATGAATCCTTTGCACAAGCAAATACAAGAGAAGTTGTTGCACAAGAAAGTACAAGAGAAGTTGAAGAAGAGGATAAGTGATATATGTTACAATACCTGGGATTGGAAAGTAACTAACGCTTTATGCTTTAAAAATTGCATGAATTTCAGGAATGGTTGGCAAACAAAACCTCTAAGTCCAACTTAGTCTACAAACATCGAAGGCTCCACATAATGCCTGGACGACTAGAAGGTTTCTGATGTAAGCCAGTCTTCAATTTCAAAATGTGATAAAAATGCAAGAATATTGGATACATTGTGTTGACATAGAAACTTGTAAGGTCCTATATGTTTTACCTGCATGTGGTTAAAATTTATTGTGGAGTGGAATTAGAAGTTTGTTTTTTCCTATTTGTGGGAGGATCCATGGATTTTGCTATATTCCTAATACTCTATGTATTCATCGATAGTAGCCATGTACTCGAAGGAAGAAACGTTCTCACCCAAAAGGAAGAAACGAATTCTCTTTTGAGTACTTGATGACCTTGCGTTAGTGTTCTTTTGTTCTGGACTTGGTTAGAGGCCTGTAGTATGAGAATTCAGTTCACAAATTGGAACTAGCTAAGACATTAGTTCAACTTTAAGAAATTGAGATTATTCCGACCAAGAGTTTTGCATTTCAAATATGCAAAGTTGTGTAGTAACAAACCTGTTGTAATTTGAGGACGTGGCCTTTTCTGAACACTTGGTGTACAAAGAGTAATTTTTGGGGATAGTTCTGAGGGAAATATGACGCGGGCATGCATTTCTCTCTACATTTTTTTCTTTGGATCTTGCAACCACTGCATGGAGATGTCTCTTGTTTCCAACCAGGCTTGTTGCTCATCTGAAAAAATACAACCTAGCCCCCTTAATACTCTCAAAATTACCAACTACTCTTCCATAGCTCCCTTCTAACTCGTTCCTTCTTATCACCCGTAGCGAGAGAGGTGGCTTGCCTACTTTCTGGCCATAAGGTGCGTAGCCGCTTTCCTGACTCCAGAGGGTAAGTAAAAGAATCATTGTTGGGGAGTGTTAAGCCCTAATATTGGCTCATTACCCCTTAATTGGGGCATATTATATTAGTAATGTTATTTTATTTATGTCGGCTATAGGCCATTATTTGTAATTATACCTCCTAGTCTCCTATATATACCAAGAAGACATTTTCATTTTGAATCATCGTGTACTTGAACATTTAAGTGGGGTAAAAGGAGGTTTCCCCCTCGAAGAGGCTTATTATCTGAAATCATCTCTTTTTCAAGGCGTTGAGTACTTTTTCTAAGGTTTTTCTATGCTATATTGATATTTGGTTCTTAACATATGGTATCAGAGCTCAAGGTCTTGGGGTTTCGCTGCTACATCTAATACACCTTGGAATTTTTGCTATAACTTTTTTTCTACAACGTTTCAGAAGGAATGTCTTGGAGGATATTTAGTAGACGGATCAATGTACGTTGGGTTCAAAATTCAGCTCCTGGGGCCTTATACTTTCGAAGATATAGCCTGTACAAGATAGGGTTCTGGAATCATCTTGAACCGAGTCATTGCGGAATTTTCGCTATAAAAACTTCTCTGTAATGTTTCAGACCCTGAACTCCAGAGGCTATTTACAGAAATTAGTAAAGTATCTGTGGTAAAAAGATCAGCTTCTGGGTCATCTTAAATTTGTAGATACACCCTGTGTAAGATAGGGTATCTGACTAGTCCTATTAACTAGTCTCAAGAAGGTGTTTCAGGTAAAACAATCATAACTTCTTCCTAGAGTATCCAAATTGAGTGGGACTGGTTTCATTGGATCGTGGACAGTCTGTAGTATTTTTGGTGCAAGTTTCAGAATTTTATATCAATTATTTTGTGCGGAGCACGCTATACAAGTGAGATCTCTTGGAAAGGACAAAAATTGGCAAGTTGTGGGGAAGTTACCGTAAATTCCACTTGGCACATCCAATTTTGATCAGACCTGTGGCATTGTAGAGAATAAATATCAGAGAACTACATAAAATAAAGTTTCATACCCAGAAGGGCCGAAATTTGTTATAGATACAACAGAAGAAATATTGTCTAGTAGAACCACCTCAAAATCAAGGTTCAAAAGTGATACTTGGACAACATGCCACC
>ML781426.1:638799-660614 GCA_009831015.1 Picea engelmannii | reverse complement strand
AATTATCACCAAAGTACTATGGCCCTTATAAGGTGTTGCAAATGATTGGTACTATGGCATACAAATTGGAGTTGCCTGCATCTTCACGAGTACACCCAGTTTTCCATGTTTCATGCTTAAAGAAGGTTATAGGCGACAAGATCACAGTGCAAACTATATTGCCAGAACTTGAAGAGGAAGGAGAAATCATATTGGAGCCTGAAGCCATGATTGACACAAGAATTCGTCAGCTGAGGAATAGATCAATTTCAGAGTATCTCATTAAATAGAGGAAACTATCGGTTGAAGATTCCACTTGGGAAGATGAGTCTTTTATACAGAAGCATCCAGAGTTACTCAAGCGTTGCAGACAACACTTGTCTCAAGGGGAGGGGCATGTTAATCCCTAATATTGGCTCATTACCTCTTAATTGGGGCATATTATATTAGTAATGTTATTTTATTTATGTCGGCTTTAGACCATTAGTTGTAATTATATCTCCTGGTCTCCTATATATACCAAGGAGACATTTTCATTTTGAATCATCTTGTACTTGAACATTTAAGTGGGGTAAAANGAGGTTACCCCCTCGAAGAGGCTTATTATCTGAAATTATCTCTTTTTCAAGGCGTTGAGTACTTTTTCCGAGGTTTTTCTATGCTATATTGATATTTGGTTCTTAACAGGGAGGGCGAATCTCAGGAGGGAAATTTGCATTTGAACAACTATTCAAATTTCACCAACCAATTATTTGGATTAACTAAGGCCGAATTGTTATGGAAACGAATCCAATCCCAAATTAAAGTTGGTAATACTAGCCCATGGCATTTTACTGTGCAAAAAAATAATGATTGAAATTGGCATTATTAGTCAAATTTTGTCTCTAGTCTATAACTCTATGCACTTCTACGTTGGTTGTCTGTACTTTTTCAAAAAACCGCTACATTGGTTGTAAATGGGGTGATATTACATAGAGAAAAAAGAAGAAATATAATACCTATATTTAAATTAAATTCATTCAAAGGTGTGATCAAGAATTGGGATTCTAATTCTCTGTAAAAAAAATATTGTTCTTACTCACCCGACATTGTCACTGCATTTCATTTCCACCTGACTCTCCCATGAACTGCACTCGATTTTCTCTACACGAATCACTAACTTTGTCTGCCTCAACTTCCAAGTGCTAGAGACAAGAGGAGCTCATGGTTATCTAACATTAGTGCTTATCTAACATCTGAATTAAAAAATGTAGTTGCATATGAGTTTTCCTTTTATTACTGATACAACTACTTCAACAGTTGCTACTTGCACTAGTGGTGGTTCCAGGTCATCAACATATGCTAGTGGTGGTGCAAGAGGTAGTGGTGGAGAATTTGGTTTGTCTTCATGGCTGGCTTCTTGCTATGGTAACAGAGGCCCGGGAAAAGCTATAAGGCCCCTCTTGATTCAAATAGAAATCCATACAATATAGATAGATTCATATGTAGATACAACATCTTTTGTATGACAGGTCCACTACTAAAGCCGCGTTTCATTTCAAAATCCTCCAACCCCCTCACAACCTGGGTTCTATCATGTTGAGTGATATGATGGCCGAGGGTAGGAGCAAAGAACTTAGAAGCGAAGCTTCCCATAGAACATAATCCCCGAAGTGGCATGGCCATGGCCCTAGCTTAAGGCACGCGGACCTAGTAGTTGTTGCTTCCTTCGGAGTTTGGAGTTACCCTTGAACTGCATGTAACACACTCGTATGATAGATACAGAGTATGTAACGCTTGGAGTATGTGCATGCATGCTAAGTGGAAGTTGATTTCATAAATCGTGTCAAAAATCTAGGGATGTTTCCAAGATATTAACCACTAATTAGGTTTGTCCAAGCAATAATTTATAGCATGCACTCACACGCATCATAATTATATGCATTTGTTTTTTATGTCAGTTCCTTATGTTCATGTCCATTAAATCTATTATCTATTAGAGACCCATTAATTTTTCCATGATTGAGACAACATATAATAAAAATTAAATTAAATTTATTGAAAAGTTTCCCTAGTTATATGATTTAAAGATCAGGGTGCTTATCCTTTCTTCTTTTTTTTAAACCAGTGTCGAAATAATAATCCATCGAGGGGTAAGTGAGATTGGCAAAAAAAAGGGTCAGTTGGAAGGCCTCTCTTGTAAATTGTGGAAGTTGAGAATGTCGTTTTTCTCATAAAACTAATCAGCATGGCTCAATCATTCACAATAAAGCATAAGTTCCTTGCTTGCGAAGCGGTAAACCCCCAAAGAGTTGTTTGTTGTGTCTGTAGTGGCGTCTCCCCCTAATATGGTTGGTGCATATTGAATAGAAAGTGGGTAAGCAGGCGAATTGTGGAATGCATACTGGATAATAATGGGTATGCTAGATGGGAATGATGTGACGTTAGATAAGTATCAAGCGATAAATCCAAATATTAAGTGAACGATGGGTAGGTTATATTGTCGGGATGTGTTATTGGGTCAGTTGTAACTTATATCTTTTAAGATGGATCAGTTGTAACACCGCTCTCAGAATAATTCATTTGGTGTACCCCTTTATAGAAGACAGTGCGTCCCTCTCTCGATGAAGGGGGGAGAGTGGGAGGTACAAACCACTCTCAGAAGTATTCAGTATCGAGTCAATCAATAATGCCAATACTGGAAGACATCCTCTCTAGTAAATGCACCCAGGCCACCCATAAGACTAGTGTCCAATTGGGCCCTCCTCTAAGAAGAATTCAGTCTCAGTCAATCAAGCAACCAATCCCTCCTATCTATCCAAGCCCAACGCACTTTCCTTTACAGGCACCGCTTCCTAGCGTAAATGAACCGACCAATGTGCCTTTCTTTTGTCTGTCAATGATCCTCATAAACAAGTGATAGTAAGTAATACATTATCCATCAAATATAGGTATAAAGTATTGTTCCGTAGGGTGAGCTCGAGGGTCGAGGTAGAGGTTCTAGGGTCGTCAAGAAGAGCTATGATGATCTTGTTGAGGTAGAGTTCGAGATCTAACTTTCTTCAGCCGAGTAGCTCATCCTAGTATCCCAGTTGCTTGCACATATTCCCACCCCAAATACTAGGGGGTATGTTTTTTATCCACTACCTGCAATAAGTGTAATTTGAAGTGGCTTCGCACCTCCCTGTTCAAATTGTTTTCCCCCACCCGATCCGGTCTCCCGCCCCAATGTAAGTTGATCCTTGCCTTCCTACTACTAAGAGCGGGTAAACCCTATCTCCCTCTGGTCGAGTGGCTCGTATCCTCCCTTCCTTTCGATTTACCGAGGGGGGAGCTACTTTGTTCCTCACCCCTAGAGCGAGCAATAAGTAAGAAGACGACCAGCCCCGTGCTTTCTTTTTTTTATGAGTTTCTTGTGAAATAAATTGGATACATTAATAGCAGTAACAACAAAATAGCTCTTGCATCCATACTTTCGGAGTCAAGTCAAAGGATACTAGATTCTTGCCTCCCTACTTGGCAGGGACTTGTTGCTAAGCAACTCATCTTGTTTCATTATGTTTTCATCATATCGTAGGTTGTTTGTCTAATAAATACACATTTTCTTGGACCACTTGCAATGTATCTATTAAATGTTTCAGATTTACAAGTTAATATTTGAAGTTAGAGCTTATTTCATCCTTCTATATCTTTCATATGAAGTTGATATAAGTCTAATGAAGTGGGATCAAGGTGCCCTTGAAAGCTAAAAGAACTATATGTGTCGCTCTCTTTGCATTATTCAAGCTATTTGTTCTCTTTTATTTAAAGTCATTGAAAATATTTTATTTTACCAAATTATATCAATGAAAGTTAGTTAGGGCTACCTCCTCCAACAAAGAGATTCTTTCAAATTAGTCTAATGCGGAGAAGTTTTAACTTCGCTAGAAACAAGAACATCTCGAGGAACAACACACCCAACATCCAAAAATAGCTCATGCAACAATTTTATTAATAACAACAACTTGTATGGTCTTCATTGGCAAGTTGGAAAAATCAAGAAGTCAATTCATCTCCAACAACTAGACTGCATTCTCCTTTACTCATCTAACAAACCGAACAAAATTCACACAAGGATTTGCAATTGCAACAATCATAGTGTTTCCATTGGCAAGCTAAGCAAGTGAGAGAAACCAATCTTCCCTCAAAGGAATTAAAACGCAACATGTATCCCTCGTTCAACAATTCGTTAAAGACCCAACAACAGTTTGACATAGCTCCCTTGGCGGACTCGACAAGCTTGGCAAGTTGATTTGCCTCCAAGCCACAAAGCACTCTTCTTCCCTTCGTTCAGAATGAGGTGAATGGTTGGGTCGTTGAAATGTTGAGGCAATAAGTTTAAAAAAAATATCTTGATGAGATTTTTCATTGAATAACATGTTTACGATGTCTTGATTAGTTTTATTGTTTACACATATTTTGGTGTTGGATATGTGTTGTATCCTTGGCAAGTATATTTAGTCATCCCAGTGGGGGTTAGAGGGTTGGACTTCGAATGAAAGGGGTCTAAGGGGGACCCACATATTTAGTCATTCCAGTGGGGGTTAGAGGGTTGGACTTCGAATGAAAGGGGTCCAAGGGGGACCCACATATTTAGTCATCCCAGTGGAGGTTAGAGGGTTGGACTTCGAATGAAAGGGGTCTAAGGGGGACCCACCCCCATGGTTGAGAGGTCATGGGGACCCAACAAGCCCCCCATCAAGGGGTTCAAGGGTGGAGCCCCCAAGGCAAATAAATTGGCTTGTTATGTATTATTTTGACTAATGGTTTCCATCCATTGTGATATAATCATGGTTAAAATATTATTGTTGTAATATAATCCAAGTTAACATATTAAGGTTTCGAATGTTGTGGAATACATAAATATTGTATTGTGAATGATGAAGGTAATACGATGAGATAGAGAAATGAAATGTGCAACTATTAGTTAGGTCGATTTTCCCGATTAAGGGTTTTGAAGGCAAATCTTCATGTAGAGTGTGTGTTTGTGCCATTGTTACTCTAATGTTTTAGATTATGTTAGTACTGCTTCTCTTACAAAGGCTTATCAAACTCTTCATCTAGGAGTAGGTTTTAAAATATTTCTTGAACCTTTACATAAATGGGATTAAGATTTTTTATTCCTCAAACAATCCTTATGAGACTTTCCCTTCAAAAGCTTCCAAGGTAGTACAAGTTTCAGCAAAGTAATTCTTAGAACCAAATAAGAATTGCATGAATTTAGAGATGAGTCATTAAATTGTTGGAGATTGAAAGGACTTTGCAAGTTTCACTTTTGCTAAGTTCTTCAACCTTAAGCTATTGAAGGCAATAAAGAAGCAAACCAAAACCCAATCCTCATTCTTGCAAGCTTTTATTGGCAGGGATCTGAGGTTTGTTTTAACTTTAGCTATCATCAAGGTAAGGGTTCTTTTGATTTTCCGTCATCATCCTTTTTCTTTGAAAGACTTGATGCATGTTTTATGGGATTATATCACATTTGATGGTTCCCTTTATATTGCATGTACAGGGCAAATGACAAGGAAAAAGAAAGAATCCATCTCAAACCCCAACACTATATATCGATACTATCTTCTCTCCAAACATTTCCTCCAAAGAATCATATCTTCTCTTTATGGTCAGTATCAAATGCTTCACCTCAATTAGCCAATGTCAAGACCCCAAAAGAAAGCCAAAAAACTGCTACTAGCATAAACCTTACTCGGAAATATTCCTTAGTGAAGTTCTCCCATCTTCACAAGGTGTAAGTAGAGCAAAGCTTCTCCCATGTTTGGAAATCCTTAAATGTCTAATCTAACATGTTAACCATGGACTCGAGAAAATAAAAAGCACTAAAGGAGAAGTAATCGACCTCTTTGATCTAGAAAGCATTCAAAGGTTTTATAAATTCCTGACTCCTCATGTTCATATTTCACATGCTTGGGTGGATAAGTTTAGAGAAAATAATTATTTACACCAACTAGTGAACAAATGGTGGAACCTCTCCAAACTTTTCAAAAAGGTTAATGCTAGGATCTATTTGACCTAATATTTGCAAGGAGTACGGGATATGGTAGTGATGATGAGCAAGTTGTATGGGGCACCTAATACATAGAATTTATGGTTAAGTTGGTTACTATTATTCACAAAATTCTTGATAACAAAACCATCTACAATTAAGCAGATATCATTTCAAGCAACTTATCCCCAAATGTTGCAGATAAGCTAAAGAGGGAGGGAATATCCAAAAGAAATGCACGAGTACACAAAATAAAGTTGCCAAAGATATAGGTGCCCTTAGGCATAAAACACTTTACAATAGAGGTAAAGGAGATCAAGAGATAAGATGATACAAATGAGAGCTTAAGTTGTGTATTTATACAAAACCCATGTGAAGCATCCCTTCAAGAGGGATTATGGGCCCATAAAACAAGGGCACACACCCCAAGAGGGTTATTGAGCCTATATATCAAGTTTGACTAGCTCAGCGTTAATCATACATAATAACAATATAACACAACTCAAATTAGGAATCCCTTCAAGAGGCGGCACATACTTTCAAGAGCGAGTTTTGAGCCCACAAAACAAGGGCACATGCCCCAAGATGATTACTGAACCTACATATTAAATTTGACTAGATTGGCCTTCACCATACCTAGAAATATAAAAACAAAGTAATGAAAATGGCATGAGCCATAACTACAAATAATAATTATACGTGATTCCTCATCATATGTTCACATTACACCAATAATTCCAATGCGCCCCTTTGAATTGAACAGGGGACCATGAAGAGAAGTCATAAAAATATAAGATTAAAAAAATTACTTCCCCCCTTAATGTTGACCAGAGGGCTAGATCACTGAACTCCACATCGCTCCTTCATAAAGCCATTAAGATCATCAACTGCAGAGAATGAGCTCCAAATAGATTTAGGTGGGAGATGTTGTAGTTCATCAACGACATCAAAAAAATTGAGTAATGGTCAATGGTGGAGAAGATTCCTCTTGATAGTGCCCAAGGCACCAACAATAAATTCAACTACATCAAATTCATCCTAAAAACAATCAACAATCTAAGCAAGTAGGGCCCAAGGTGGAGGAGATTCCTCCTAATAGCATGTGGATGGACTAGCAAGAAATAATATCACATCAACAAGAATGTAGATAGTCCACTTAGGTATAGACTTTAACCTATCCAAAGGAAGAGTAACCAATGCAAGGTGTCACAATCATCATTGAATAATGGAGTCCACCTATCAAGAGCATGTGCAACATGAGCATTGGATTAGCCATTAACAAAAGTACCATCATCTACAACTTGAGCACTGGATGAGCCACTAACAAGAGTATCCTTAAAAAGTGAACATGCCTCTGCAATAGGAAGATCAAACGACTCATTAAAAGAGTCCACATCAACCATAGGAATCTGCACATATATTGTAGGAGTACTTGAGATTGTACTCATAGAAGTAGAGAGAGGACCAACATCACACTGTGAAGGAGAAGGGTCCATTAAAACACAACAGAAATCATCTAGAAGAGGACCTACATGGTGATGAGAAGCAACATGATCAAATCCATTTGAACGATCTTCTTAAAGAAGTAAGAGGAAAGATATAATGGACCATGAGTAGGAACCTCATCAAAAATAACCTCTCTATACTCGACCACCCTATGAGTGGTGGGGTCATAAAGGCAGTTGATCCATCCCAAGACTCCACCAACATCAAATTGACCTATGCACAATTCTTGGTCGAGTTTTTGGTCAGATCATAGTCAACCCTCCACTTAGTCGACCCTTGAATCAATCGAACCACACATCCTTTGATAAAGATCAAGCATCATACATGTCATACGTCACTTAATGATTTAGCATGCATGTTAAATGGAATTCTGAATAGTCAACAAACACCTACGCAAACACCATCGACATGGTGGCACGAGACTCTTCTTCTAGTCAACAACTAACAAGAAATCGATTGGTCTTCACCATTCGTTCTTGCAACTAAATTGTAATTGAAACGTAACAGGTTGGGCTCCCACGTGTCACTCATGAATGTATAAATAAGCATCAACTTAATCAGAAGAGGGTTCCACACCATTGATCGATCTCTCTCTCTCTCTCTCTCTCTCTCTCTCTCTCTCTCTGTGTGTGTGTGTGTGTCTTTTGCTTTGTACAAGTCCATTAAGTCGATTCACCTTTGTTCAAGGCATTTGCTTATAGACTTTCGAGACCAACTTCCTAAGGCCACTTATAAATACATCGAAGCTTTTACCCATTGGGTTTCTTTGTTATAAATACATTAGAAATTTTACCCATTGGGTTTCTCTGTTATAAATAAATTAAAAATTTTACCCATTGAGTTTCTCTATTATCAATCACTAGCTAACATCTTCATGTGATTGGTATTGTTTATTATTTTCAGTGGACTCTGTTTGGTTGTTTATGCTTTTGGTTCTCATAAACAGTCTAACTTTTACATGCTTCCGCCATAACAAAGTTTGACTACTTGCTTTTGCCTGGACAATCTATCATTCCTTGGGTCTATAATGGTTCTTGGTGCTTCATAGTCTTTGTGCTTTTAGATGATCAATTGTGGACTTTAATTACCTTCCCCAACAACATGGCAAATCAATGATCTAAAATTCTATTATTTTTTTGTCAAAGTCGAGAGACTCGAACTCAGCGAAAACTTGACCAGTGTTAAGCTTGGAAAAACTTGGTTCAAGACTCTATGAAACTTGACAAATAAGTAAAAAAAAAAAACTTAAAATACAAGAAATTTTGTGAAAAATAACAATAATAGCATTTATGATCCATAAAATCTATAAAACAATGATTTATCCATCAATTCATCTCAACAAATATGACAATATAAAATTTGACAAGTTTTTGAAGAGTTTCTTGAGTTTTTGGCGAGTTTTTGGCAAGTTTTTGTTGAGTTTTCCGAGTTTTCGCTGAGGTTTACAAGTTTTGGAATGATATAATAAAATAATATATAATATAATATACAACACTTAAATAATATAATATATAATGTTTAGTTAAAAAGCATATATGTATAACATGAAATCTCATATTGCTATAATATATGATATATTATGTTTTCTCCTTGGAGATTAAGGTTCAAACCCAAAGGGGGGTAGGGTATGTACACCTCTGTAAACTTTAGCAGTCAAATCGATGCGCGAAAGCGATCCCTTGTCCCACAAACAAGGGGTCTCATACACTAATTTGGTGTCTGGCTTGGCAATGACCTTAAAATTAAATTTTATATATATATAACACATGATCAAAATATGGTTCTTGTTTTAAAAAAAACATTACTTAATGATGGAGGAGGAAGGCCAATGGGTGGATTACTTGTTAGAACCAAAAGCTCTAAGCAACAACAATGCTAATCTTTCCATCTCAAGAAAAGGTGTTAGAGGCATGGAAAGGTAGACACATGGTTTTGGCTTCAGAGGTATGCGAGAAAGGTGGAACAAAGGGCGACGGAAACAACCCTAGGTCCAACATTTCTCATAGCAATAAAAGGATTAGACAAATGATTGGTGAACTGCCAAAGTCAAATCAAAAGATTAAAAGAGACATCGAAGCAAAGCCAAGGATAGGAAGAGATGCAACGAGAGAGGCAACATTATGGAGGAGAGAAGGCTTGGAAGAGGAAAAAGCCCTAGAAAGGAGTTAATCTTTGTCAAGCAATGGCAGCTCAAGGAAATGACCACAGAAGGTGGAAATGACACGTCGATTTGCGAATTTGAAACCGGAAGGCATACATGCATGGCAAAGGAAGGCATCATGCCAAACCTTGACTTTGGCCTTTACTCATTGGTTGGGGTGTTGTCAAACCTTTCTTGGCTTTGTCAAGAACCAACTCGCCTCCTGGATGTAACAAAACAAACTAGCTTTAATGATCGAGGCAACCACCCTAGCATCCATCCATCGGGACCAATGACTTTACTTCATAGGGCTTGGCAAAGCTCGAACCTTGACACTTCTTTCCTCGGCTCTAATAGGGCTTTATACATTCTCCACTAGCTTTGGAATGATACAAGTCAACACACACTAGACGTTGAACAGCGCCAAAATGATGAGAAGTGGTAGCAAAGTAGGGTTGAAATGGAATGCGGAATCACCAGCAGCAAATAGTGGAGGCATGAAAAGCACTAGAAAAAGCAAGTTTAGCATTCAAGCCAAAGCAACAACAAAAGGAAAAGAATGCCCTAAAAGTCAAGATGGTGCAATGAATGTAGGAAATAGTGGAGGCATGAAAAGCACTAGAAAAAGCAAGTTCGACATTCAAGCTAAAGCAACAACAAAAGGAAAAGAATGCCCTAAAAGTCAAGATGGTGCAGTGAATGTAGGAGATGAAAGCTTGGCAAAAGTAGTATTAGGTGAGGAATCTGGTTTTGGGTTTCAAAGCATAGGGGGAAGAAGTACTAAACAAATATAGAAGGGTTTTTGTCAACCATTGAAGAGAGATGAAGAATATATACATTCACAGAAATATGAAGAAGACAGAAGAAGTAATAAAGAAGGCTAGATATGCTCCTTGCTCAAAGGACAGAGAACACAAAGAAAAAAGTGATCAAATGTAATCAAGTGGAGGAAAGAAAGGATGAAGGTAGAGGTACACTCAGATGTAGTGTCCAAAAGAACCCAAAGGTATATTGACATTGCTTTAATAGGTCATTTTACAAGGGGCAAATTGAACGAAAAAAACCATAGATGATTTTAGGGGCTAAATTTCGCCAATGGGCTATTTTTCCATGGTTTTCCCAAAAAAAGATTCACTAATTTCCATTTTTTCTAGAAATGATTCGCCCAAATTCCATAGAATAAAATTATTTTACCTTAAAAATCACCAAAAATTTATAGAAACTATATAAAATCCTTAGAAATTTAAATATTTTTACAAAACTATCTCTAAACATTTTACGTTTTGCATAATAAGGACTAGTAAGATTAGCCAATGTTTCTACATTTTAATATAAATTCCATCCTTAAAATTATCCTTGGAAAAAAAACCCTAAAAATGGATTAAGAAGGCATCGATGGAATGTTTAGGGTATGTTCCCGAATTCTTTTAAAGCCCAAGAGGTACATCATGTTCATCTTTAGATCCAAGGCGAACAAGGACTGAATAGGAAAGGGCATCCGATTCTGGGAGGCCCTCCATCTACAGTTGATCTATTGGCAACCCATATTTGATTCAGTGAACAAGAAAGCTAACATTGTTTCATTGTGGATTAAACTCCCCTTGTTGTTTCTGGCATTATGGACAAAAGAGGTTTTTAAGCTAGTGGAAGATAGCTTGGGCACTCATAATGGTAGAGGATTCTTCAAAATAAAAAATTGATTTGGAAGAAGGACTAGGGCCAATCCCTAAGGAACTCACCTAAGAGGGAATGGAAGAAATAAGAAGAGAATAGACTCGGCACGGAAAAAGCAAGAAACTCTAATGGAATGACAGTGAAATCATCCTCCTGGGATCATGGAAGTCACCCCCTTGTCAAGAAGCACTCAAAGGTATAACCTAAGATCAATAAGTAGGAACAAAGGAAAAGGCAAAGGTAGGGTAGGTAGAAGATGAAACACTTTTATTCAAAAGTGTCAATGGAAAGGAAATCATTCATGTAACATGCCAAAGAAAGAGCTAAAGGGAAATATACAAAGGAAAGCAAAAGTCAATAAAGAAGGCCATTAGAGCAGGGACGGCCTCCAAAGGAGGTAAAAAAAAAAACATCTCTATTAACATTAAGCAATTAGGGACTCCCCTAAAACAAAACAATCTCAAGAAAATGATCCAAAAGTACAATCTTGATGTCCTCTACTTACAAGAAATCATGATGAGCAGTGAAGAAATAACTAGTGTGCTTTAAGCCTTGCTAAAGGGCTGGAATTTTGTAGCTTCAAATGCAAGATGAAACTATGGAGACCTGACAGTGAGGTGGAAGCAGTCTTGTAGGTGCAAGAGCCAAACCCTTCTAGAATCTACTATTATATATACACAATGACATTAAAAGACCTAGATAGGGACTTACATTTCGTAAACTTTTATGGTCCCTACCTAAATAGTAAGTATCACTGGATGAAAATGGTGAATTAGGACTCCTTCCCGGATCAATTGGTGGGAGAATTTAACTTAACCAGAGATGAAATTTGGGGGAAAGAAGGTAGGCAGGATGCACTGGAAGATTTTTTTCTAACCTTTCTTTGAAGGAAAGAACCTTGTGAATGTGGATCCAGTGGAGCTAAAGCCATCCTGGAGGAACAAGAGAATAGGAAAAGCTTCCATAGGCAAAAGATTCCACTGCGTCATAGACTCTGAAAGTATTTTGTCTA
The DNA here is from genome assembly GCA_009831015.1 of Picea engelmannii. Lineage (NCBI taxonomy): Eukaryota > Viridiplantae > Streptophyta > Pinopsida > Pinales > Pinaceae > Picea > Picea engelmannii. The sequence goes on along the minus strand of ML781426.1, from coordinate 648,287 downwards.
GAATAGGAAGATACAAAGCATTGGTAGGGGTAGAGGGGGCATCTGACCATTTCCCCATCCTCTTACAGCTGGAAGCAAATGGATCAAAAACTCTTTCACCTTTTAGATTCAACTCTTTCTGGTTGCAAAATGATGCTTTTAGGGAAATGATCAATAAAGAATGGGTGCCCTGTGATCCAAAACAGGAAGGTCATGCAATGTAATCACTGCATGAAAACTTTAAAAGATCCAAAGCATTTGCTGAGTGGATTAAAGAGAAAAATTCTCAAAACAAGCAATCCCTAATAGAGGTGAAGGAGAAGATGGAAGACATTTATGAACTCAGGAAAAGGCCTTTGTCAGAGGAGGCAAGAAACTCCGTGGAGAAGCTAGAAGAATAAAGAAGCAAGTCTATTGCATGGAAGGAAACTTACTGGAGACAGAAAAGCATAGCAATTTGGCTCAAAAAAGGAGATGAAAACACAAAATTCTTCCACAGATATGCCAAGGAACATTACCATATGGGAGATAAATGACAAGAGTGGGACTCTGCAATCAGACCAAGGGGGGATAGAAAGAGTAGCACTGGAGCATTTCAGAGGAATTTACAAAGGATCCAGGTAAGCATAATATCAGTGAGATTTTTCAAACTTTCTCTCTTTTTAATAAAGCAAGTTTCAGAAGATCAAAATAATCTCCCAAAGGCCCTTGTAAATGAAGATGAACTTAAAAAAACCTTAGCATCCTTCCAGAGGGATAAAGCTCCCGAGCGAGATGGATGGTCCATTGAATTTTTCAAAAGCTTCTATGAGGTGATTGGAAAGCATTTACTCTTGGCAGTGGAAGAGTCAAGAAGCAAAGGCAAAATTTATGGGCTCCTCAATTCAACCTTCATCACTACCATTCCCAAATCTGAAAACATGTTGTCTTTTGATGCTTATAGGCCCATCTCCCTCTGCAACTGTGTACACTGTACAAAAGTATTGCCAAGTTCTTGCAAGGAGATTGAAGCCTGTTCTTTCCAGTATTATCTCTGCAGAACAATTTGGCTTCTTAGAAGGAAGGCAGATCCATGATGGCTATAGGACTCCATTCTATCAAAAAGAAAAAGATCCCTTCTTTTGTAATCAAACTAGATCTCTCAAAATCATATGACAGGGTCGACTGGACCTTTCTAAAGTTGTTGATGATCCATATTGAGATAGATACTCACTGTAAACTGGATTGAGCAATGAATCACCATGGTCTCCTATGCAGTACCAATAAATGGATCCCCAACCAACTTTTTCCAGCCCCAAAGGGGCTTAAGAGATGGGTTTCCTCTTTCACCTCTCCTGTTTCTTTTGGTGGTAGAGGGGCTTCGTAGAATACTGAAGGGTATGAAGGAAAAGAGAGAAATAAAAGGAGTATAAGTATCTAGGGACCTTCACATTTATCACCTACTTTTTGTAGACCATGTCCTTTTTGGGAATGGCAGGCACAGGGAAGCTAAGGCCTTAAGAGAAGGTATTAACAAGTATTGCACTGCCATAGGGATGGCAGTAAATCTCCAGAAATTTACACTAACTTTTGTATTGTACTACCACAGTGATGGTAGTAAATCTCCAGATATTGACACTAACTTCTTATCAAATTGAAGATCCAATTGAAGGAATCAAAACCCTCCTCCTTATTCAAACCAAGGACTTCACGGACAGCATGAAATCTCTGGGTTTTCAAATGAAGACCAATGACTATATCTATCAGGATTGGCCCTTGGATATAAGGGAAAATTAAGAAAATCAGACATTATGATAAAAAGCGGATTTCACTGGGAGGAAGACAGGCCTTGTTGAAGAGTGTGGTGGAAGCCACACCTGTCTCTTAGATGTCCTTAACATATAATATAAATACCCAAAGAGATACTCAACAAAATCAAAAAACTTGCCACCGGGTATTTATGAGCAGGAAGGAAGGAGAAGCCAAGCATCTAAACCAAAAAGAGTGGGGGTGATGGGGGTTGAAAGACCTACCTGCTTTTTCAAAAGCACTGGCAGCAAAAGGCCTCTAGAGAATCCTATCAACAGAAGTACTATGGTAGGATATCATGAAAAAGAAGTATATAGAACCATTTAGCATTGAAAAAGGCCTCTAGAGAATCCTATCAACAGAAGTAGTATGGTAGGATATCATGAAAAAGAAGTATATAGAACCATTTAGCATTGAAGAATGGATTAGAAGCCCAAGGAAATCTGTAGGAGGGTCAGTCGTCTAGAGTGTCATGGTGGAAGCCTTCCCCGTCACTGGGAATCATCTTACCTTGCTAATAAGAAATGAGGAGCAGGTAAGGGTAGGAGGAGCAGATCCTACGGTAGGGGGGACTGGAGGCTCCAAGATTATCCCAAAGAATAAGAGAATGTCTGCACTCAAAATTTACACTTCCTGGCAGATGCCTATGACGGGAACAGCACAAATTGGTGGAACACGAGATGAGAAGGAGCAGAACAAACAGGTCCCAGGGAGGATCTAGCAGAGGAATGGGAACAGTATGTGGAATCACTCAAAAGAGTAACAATCAGATTAAGAGATCATCCAGACAGACTAGTGTGGGCTGCAAACAAAACAGAAGGGACCTACAAGGTAAATCTGGGATACCAAGCAGCAATGTTTTCCCAGGAGGAGAAGTTTTGGGAATGGTTCTTCATATGGAAATTGGAAGCCCCTCTCAAAATCAAGATCAGCTGGTTTTAAACACTAAAATTTTAAGATGGGACAACTTACAGAAAAGGTCATGGCAGGGGCCTGGATACTGTCCACTATGCAAAGAAAGCATATAAAGTGTTAACCATATATTCGTAAATTGTCATTTCACAAAAGAAACATGGGGCAGCAGCAAAAACCATCGCAGGAGGGAAAGGTAAGTGGGAGGGAGATTCAGTGGAAGAAGCAATAAACAACTGGTTAGATGACAAAGGACGTGTATTACAATCACCACTCTTTCCCTATAATGAAGCTCTCTTCCAAGATAAGCAGAGTTCTCCTTTGGGAACTTACTACAGATTCCAGACTAGGGGGGGCTGATTTAATCTTTGAGAAAAGTAAAGAAGGTAAAGAAAAGGAAAACGGAGCCCCGTGATATCACCACTTCAGCCCCCATGGTTTTTTTGATGGGGCAGTTAACAACTCTCCAAATGTATGTGGGGCTGGTGGAACTCTTCATATCTCAGGAACTCATCTGATAAGTTTTGAGTGCGGACTAGGAGCAATTACAAACAACCTGGGAGAGGTTAAACCTGCCACTATTCTTATGATCATTGTAAAGGATAAAAGTATTTCGGAAATAAACATCTATGGTGATTCAAAAATGGTAGTGGACTGGATAATGGTAGCAAAAGCACAAAGAAGCATAGACCTTTGAGGAAGTCTGCAGGTAGCAGAGGAACTTAAATCATCATTGACCACGGTCCAATTCAAGCACATCTTCGGGGACTATAATCAGGAGGCTGATAAGCTGTCAAAGCAGGCATGCAGCAGGGACCTTGGCTCCCTTATGCTGAAAATTACTATGTTGCACGGGTCCCGTCCTACCAAAAAAAACCCGCTGTTCCCACGTTTCGGGGACTTGGGAAACATCCCCAAACTGTTAGGCACTCCATCGGGGACTCGGGGACTTGCTGGCCATCCCCAAGACATTCCGGGTATAGATTTCAGGGATGTTCCGGACAGATTCTGGGCATGTTCTGAGCAGATTTCAGGGATTTTCTGGGCAGATTTTGGGGATATTCTGAGCATATATCTTCAGTTTTGACAATCAAGGAAATTGATGATTGGACAATACGATCATTCTTCCCATCCATTATTTTTGTATTGCACTGAATCTAAATCCATTGTACAAGTTGCAGTTCAAAACATGGGTTTTGTATGATGGGTTTCGAATTGGGCTTCTACTGATTTAAATATGGTATTTTCAACAACAACATTACAAAAAGCAAAAATTCCACGTCAAAAAAACAAGAAATGCAACATTTCAAAGGGCTGATCCTTGTGGTTACTGCTCTTGTTCTTCTCATTTTTCTGGTCATCTTGGCTTTTACAGATTGTACATGGGTTTCCAAGAGTCATTCAAGTCTAGTGTTTCTACCATCCCAACCTCGAGCATTGTGAAAACAATCAGATAGTAGTGACTTGGATTGGGTACTAAATGTTTGACAAATTCCTATTCAATCACCTTCTTAATCTGAAACATCAATCTAATCTCTTTACAGAACCAAAGTGTTTTATAGTGGTTTTCAACGCAGCTGTAAAAAATCTGCAAAACCTATTGAGAAGGGAATGCCTTTATTGATTTAAAATAATCATCATTAGCAAGAAATATGAGGAAGAAAGGCTGCTAAAGAGATAGTTCTCACTTAAGTTTCCTAAAGCTAAACTGCATTCTGCTCATGTCTAGCAGCCAATAATGGAATGTCACTTGGCCCTTTTTTTAAATTGCTCGAGCTTTTCAGAATTGGCAAGTGTAATGGTTGTGCATAATACTATATAGTATAGCTTGTTATGCTTACAAGCATGAAGCAGCTATAAATGTCGATGGTGAATTCTAAAATTTTAATATTTTTAATATATATATATATATATATATATATATATATATATATTGTTGTCCCCAACCCGCCATCCCCTGAAAAATTTGGGGGTGCGCTCTAGCCGTCCTGGGGACGTATCCCCCCATCCCAAAAACCAATTCAACATAGGAAAATTTTGAAGGATGGAACAGAAGAAACTCTGCCTCCAAGGATGAGCACCCTGTGACAGATGTGGATGATTAGATTTAGTGATTATTTATGATTTTTATGAGTCTTTATGTGATTCTCAGGTGCAATCAGAACTGAACACAAAGATGCTTTTTCCTGGTCTTTGGAAAAGGAGTTAATTCCCAACTCAGAGAGAGGACTCTTACTCTTTAGATAGAGCCATAAAGGCATCTGAGTTTAAGAAATGCACTCCTTTCTTACAACTAATGGAAAGGTTTACGGAATTTTTCTCTGGAAAAAAAAACACATGACCAAAATATCATACGTAATTATTTTAAACTATAATTAATCATATAATATTTCGAATATAGTCACAACACATAATATAGCTATACAATTTATAAAATATAATAGCATAATCTATTGTAATCTAACTAACTAATATATTTATGCATTCCTTCACCCACGAAGTGGCATTACAGAAAAATGGCATTTCCATCCCTGCACCTGCACTCGTGCCCACAAACCTTGACAACTCAGATCTATAACCACAATCAAAGAAAGATACAGAACAATCTTTCTCTGGCCATTGCAACCCCGTTTTTACATTTGAAACCGCTTTATCTTGCCTGCAACAGAAAATTGCCAAAAATGTTGATAAATATATATTTTTTTAATGTATTAACATTTTGCTAACTTTCAACATATGCATTGACACGTTAGTCGTTGCATTATCCAACTGATTTGGGACTTTAGCTGTTTTAAAGACAATGAAGACATTAAAATATGGGAATTTTGCTTCCAAGTATGGTTACAGCTATGCTATGCTATAAATTGCTCACAACCAAAACTAAAGAAGAAAACAAAGCAAGAAAGAAAATAGAAAGAAATAATTAGTTTACAAAATATGCGTGGCGTAGAGAAGTTACCTAGAGGATGTCATCAAAAAATTAAGACATAAACAAAATAACGCTTGGTGTCTGTTAAAATCATATTGTTATCTAAAATACAGTCATCTGCTGTTAAAACTTTTCACAGAGGGGCATCTCCAATAAGATTTCCAATCACGGAGACTGAAATCCGGGATGTTTTAAAGAATATTGCAAGTATTTAGGAAGAGCCCACTTCTATGACATAAATAGAGAAAGCGTATATAACTTATACATGATGTACTTTACCATTATGGAACTATCCAAATGAGAGACTGGCAAAAGTTTACCATATCAGTTAAACACAAGTAGCTAGCTTATACAAATCATAAGACATTTGAATTAAAAACTACAAACGGATAAAATTTCAAACCCTTAATATCTGTACTTTGTTAGAAAACGCAATTGCAACCCAGTCAGGCTGCATGGAAGACCACTGCAATTGGTTAATTTCAGCATCTGCTGTGTAAGCTAGTATTGGGTCGAGACCACCACCCTCCACCAGTGGCTGACTAACAGATGATAATTCCCATATGAGTGCCTGAGAATCATCTCCCGCAGTGCAAATATGGCAAGGGCTGTGAGGAGCCCACGCAATAGTATTCACACTGGCCTGATGCCTCTGGAGCTCTGCAACAGGCAAGGTTGGAAACCTAATATCCAAGATAACCACCTTACAACTATCCATCAAAATAGTAGCAATGAACCTCGGATCTTGCTTGTTCCAACCTAATCGAAGCAATGGGGTCTCCGGCTGTGAGCTCTCATATATAATAGTAGAATGCTCCTTATCCCTCAAGTCAAACACTCTCACAGACCCATCTGCAGATACAGAAGCAAAAACCCCTACCTCACCCCAGGCAATATCATAGACCTCCTTATCATGGGCAATCAGCTGGGTATCCACCACTTCCTTTTCTATGTCCCAAATAGTACAAGTGGTATCAATGCTCGATGTCCCAATTCGCTTGGGATCGGCATCATTCCAGTCAAAAGAAGTTAGGGGTGCACAGAATTCACTGTTCTTATTATTATTGAGGAGGCTTTTAGGCTCTACTCGGTCTTCGCAAATTTGCCAGATTCTCAGATAGTCGCCAGTGGTGGCCAGAAGGTCAGGCCTCTGGCATTCTTTATCAGGAATAAACATTATCTTAGTAGTGGGATATGGGTGGTCAAAAGCAAGCCTAGGATCACTCTTGAATTCCCCAGATTCCTCATCCAGCTCGATGATTTTTACTCTGTTGTTATACTCCTCCAGGAAGCTACCAATCCCAAGACGAAATTTCTTATCTTTCCTCACAGACCAGTTCATGCCATATATTTGCCAGGGAGCTTCATATGTGTAGATTTCTGATTTCTTCTGCGTGTCTTGGGAATACCTTTCCATTGAAATTCACTACCCTTGTTTTATATTATTCTAAATACCGGTGCCCTGCCAAAACATGAATGTATTGGTTTGAGGATTGCCATTAACAACACACACAACCACGCAACAAACACCCATTTCATGGATCTACAAATGATGCATTCGCTTCAACAGAAATGGGTTTCAGTGCACTTCCTCTATGTTACTATAAAGAAAAACATTTACATTAAAATCAAAGCAAGTGCAGAAGAATTGGATGACATGATAAATTTTGTACCTGGTTAAGTTGATTTCCTCTGCTTCACGAATTCATAAACCCTAAAAATCAAGAAATTCTTCCTGAATCCGAGCACAATACATACCGCACTAGAGAAATTTGCATACCCAGCAACACGTCTGTGCCATAATTTCCTGGAGTCATGGATGGCGGTTGACGAAGCAGAAAACAAAAAGAAGAGAATGTTTTTGAGACTCGTCAATGAAGTTGGGGATTAGAGTCTGGAGGGCTTATAGCCTTTTTATGTGTTCCCTAGCCTAGTAGATCTAGCTTATTTTTCCACCGCCTCAATCTGTTGATGCCTACGAAGAGTGCTATAGTTCTATCGATGCCTGAAATCGTTTCGAGCTCCCCATCCCTCTCGAAAAAAAATCACTTTTACTTTGGCAAGTTGCTATCAAAATTATCAGAATAGGATAATGTGAAACGGCTAAGTCCATTGAATTTGTAACTCTGATAAATTATGCATTCTTTGGTAGCATTATTTTAAATTAGTTTTCCTTGAAAATGTGTGAAATGGTCAAACACTCTAGTGGTGTATCCATTGAAGAGGCCTTGGGTTCTCAGCTTTGGTGATAGTGACCAAACTATAGTGAGTCAACAATTATGGTTATGTTATGTTTTATGTTTGTTGGTGCAGGGGAATTTTCATAGGAATTAGTAATTTAGGTAGTTATTATTTGGATTTTGATCTAAAATGTGTATGATTTTTAAATTAGGTAATAGTTAATATAATATGAATATATATTTTAGTGAAGTTTAAATGGAGATGAGGAAATTAGTTTTATAATATATTGGAAAAGTGAATTTAATTAATATTTTAAAGAGTATTAAGATATGGAATGTATATAAGAATATATATTTAGTGGAGATCCACATTTATATGTGAAGATTGATGATGTTCAAAGAAAAAAATAAATATTGCATGAATTTGTATACAAATGTAATAAGTTATATATGTGAAGATTGATGATGTTCAAAGGAAAAAATAAATATTGCATGAATTTGTATACTAGTGTAATAAGTTATATAGAGGAGGATATTGAAAACTTTGTTTTGATTTTAGAATATGAATTACAATTGAATGCTCTAGGACTTTGATTATATAGAGGAGGATATTGAAAACTTTGTTTTGATTTTAGAATATGAATTACAATTGAATGCTCTAGGACTTTGATTGTTGTCTTTATCTATACTAGATGAGTTTAGAATGACAATGATCATTTGGTGACTATCTTGGAATTTAAGTTTGAATCATCTCCATCATGTGATGATGTGAAAGACAAATTCTTCCCTCTTTGAGTTATCCATTTCACTCTATAAGTCTAATATTACCTAACGATCTAACTAATTCAATTACTTATTAAATCAACATGTGCCTCTTATATCGATGTATTTTACCTTATGTGAACATTTGGTAGCATGTTGTGTCAATGTTGACTTGTGTTAATATTGAATTGCAATGTTGATTTCAATTTAATATTTGTCAAAATAATTCTTATAAACTTGATGCAAGGCTAGGCAATGCAGCACTAAACAACAATGACTATAGAACCAAGCTTGCAATCTCAAAGTGCTACAACTACAAAAGCTACACCTTCACACAGGATTAATCAAAACTATAGAACAAATGGTAGGGAAACTCTACAAGCTTGTAGGCAGACATAACACAAGACATGAGAATGAACAAAAATTTAACTTTATTCAAATAGTCAAGTCAAAAATGGCTTGTTCGTCTTGGCTTTGATGCCTTGCTCTCTTTCAAACATGTACAATGCAACCAATGAATTCTATGTGATCCAGATTTATGCAAGAACACAATGAAATACAGAAATACACATAAGCGCAGAGATGCAGCGGAAGTAAAACTTCATTTCATTAACAACAAATGACTGAAATATGCTTACAGACAAAATGGAAATAAAATAACTCGGGTGTTGGTAGCTTATCTCTGAGAAGAGATGTGGCGGCTACTGGCCTCTGAACTCTATGTTACAATGAGGCTCGAAGGCCTATATATTATTGAGAAATAATGGAAAACCCTAAACATCCAAAAACCTAACCCTAGGAGATGAAACGCCAGAATATGGGCCCCGTTGGGGTAAATTGGTACATCAATTTCCCAGGGTCATAACTTTAGCATACTATCTCTGTTTGACGCAGATGATACATCATTAGAAAGGTCTATCCGAGGACTACACTGTCGA
>ML781426.1:616387-632030 GCA_009831015.1 Picea engelmannii | reverse complement strand
AGTTTACCAGAGTGGGTGAGTACATCGTGGGTTCTTCTGCTAGGTTACACACTGAGGTTTTGACTCTTACCAAGGGATGGTTTGGGTTTATATTTAAATCCCCAGAAGATACTTCGGTTGTCTTAGACAAGTTGTGGGTTATCAATGGCAACATTCTTATGTTAAAATGTTGGAGGGTAAGTTTTGACATGACAACAGAATAGTTCCAGTTATGCCATTTTTTGGTTATACTATTTGGTCTACCATTACAACTATGGAACGCCAAAGCCCTTGCAGCCATAGGAAATGAGTTAGGATGCTTCATAAAAGTGGATGAAGAAGATCTCAACACGCCTGATAAACGTATTGGGAAATTCATGGTGGAAATAGATATCCATAGCAGATTACTGGAGAATATATAAATAGAATGGAGGGGGAGGATAATGGGACAAAAACTAGACTAATTAGGAGTCCCTTTTAGATGCTCATGCTATCGGAGAACATGCCACTTGCGGAAGGATTGTCAAGGTTTTGTTGTGGAGAAGGATTTAGAAGATTCCATCATTAGAAAGGCGCACTACAGTGAATCCCCAGGGGTGGACTCATACTGGAAAGGAGAAGACAATTGAGCTATGATGGAGGCTCAATCACCACCTGCACAAGACTATGTAGTCGTTAAGTTAAAAAAACATTGCCCCTCCCTTTATTACTCTTTATTGGCTTTGGAACGAGACACCCTGGATCTTTCCTCAAATCTGGAAGTTGAGGTTCCTCCTATTTTCATACCCAGTGGTAGACCCGAGATTTTACAGGGGGGTTTATAGTCCCAAGGGATGGACATTGTCAGCCAGGGTTTGGGGGGGATTCAAACTTTACAACACCTTCTGAGGACATTCGGGGGGAGGAGGGACCTTCCATGGGGTCGGTGGGGTGGAGTTGTTTTAAACAGGGATTTAGGGAGTCAAAATTTGGGGAAAGCTCCTTGGGAGTCATACTAGACAACCTGGTTCCATCATACAGAGAGACCACGACACCTATTCCCCTTCCTAGGGGAGAGATGAGATAAGATGAGAGGGACTCTTGTGCGATGTAGGGGTGGAGGGACAGATTGGGGATGAATTTGGGAAGGATTTTTCCTGGTCGAGGGGCCTGGGGATCGAGATCTCTCTGCTAAAAACTAGAAGTGCTTGTAGGAAAGCAGTAGCTGGTGCTACTACTACTTCTATCAAAAAACCAACTTCTCTGATTAAGGGGCGCTTAGAGGCATGAAAACCCTAGCCAGGGAAAAGTAATGATAATTCTTTCCTTAAATATTATTGGGGTGGGAGGGGCTCTAAAATCAGTCGCCCTTCGCAAATTACTATCTAGAACACAACCTGATATCATTTTCTTACAAGAAACATTGGTTGAGGATAAGAAGGCTAGAGTATTTTTTTCTTCTTTACGACCAACCTGGTTGGTATGTGCAGTCAGTTCTATTGGCACTTCTGGGGGACTATTGGTGGTGTGGAATCCTGATAAGTTTGAACTTGAACCTTATTTAAGCTGCGGTGGTATTTTTTTGACAAGCACCATTTTAGAGGATAAAAGGAAGATCTCCTTATTGAACTATTATGGGTCGTGTATTGAGTGAAAATATTTTTTGGACAGGTTGGTTAGCAGGGGCATGCTTGCTCACAAAAATTTGATAGTTTTCGGAGATTTAAATTTTACAGTCAGTGCTGGAGAGGTGTGGGGTGACAAAGCTCGACTAGACCCGTTGTCGGGTTATTTAAAAGGTATATTCCAAGGAAATTATCTAGTCGGTATCTTACCCATTAACATGGTTCCTACTTGGCGAAATGGTAGAGTTGGGAGAGATGAAATCTCCAAAAGACTGCACTGAGTTTATATGTCAGAGGATCTCATCTCTATTTTCGGTAGACACAGTTCATGGGTAGCCTACCCCTACATCTCGGACCATGCACCTGTTTTATTACAACTTGACAACAGTCCTTATAGTACAACTTATCCTTTTAAGTTGAACCCCATGTGGCTGGGGGAAGAGGAGTTTAGAAATTTAGTGATAGAGGTGTGGAATGCGCAAACTATCTTGGATGAATCTTCTTCTCATAGAAGGCTTCTCTGGAAGTTGAAGTAGTTAAAAAATAGAGTAAAAGTGTGGGAAAAGGAACTAAATACTCAAAAATACTTGAAGATAGATAAGCTTGAGGTGGACCTAGAGGTTTATTATCAGGAAAAAGCACATGGCTTGGCTTCGACAGATGTTGACCTACACATTAAATTTTTAGAGGAAGAACGTTCAAAGCTTCTTCAGGCAAAAGAGGAGTTATGGAAATAGAGGAGCAGAGCGATTTGGATAAAGAGTGGAGACCAAAATACAAAATTTGTTCATCACTTCGCTAGTAATAGAAGAAACCGTAAAACTATATGGGAGATCCAGGATGAGGATGGTCTGGTTCATTCAGGAAAGGAGGAAATTACAAAGGAAGCGACAAGATACTACAAAGAGTTCTATGTGGGCATAGGACATAACACAATTACGAAACAAATAAGCACGGTTCAACTTTTCCCACACATAGTCGAAGAGGAGGATAGTCTCTTACTTGAAAAACTTGTTACCAAAGAGGAAATGTTTGATGTCCTAAAGGGCTTTGCCAAGGACAAGAGTCTAGGGCCGGATGGGTGTATGGTAGAATTCTTCATATCATTTTTTGAGCTAGTAGGGGATGACCTTCTGGAGGCGGTGGAGGAATCTAGGAGAAGTGGTGAAGTGATTATGTCCATGAACGTGACCTTCCTAGTTCTAATTCCAAAAGTTAACAATCCCTTATCGTTTGGTGACTTCAGACCGATAGCCTTGTGTAATTTGGCCTATAAACTTATTGCAAAGATCCTAGCAAACATGATTAAGCCAGTACTTTCTTAGTCTCTATCAGGTGAGAAAATGGGGTTCCTAAAGGGAAGACAGATCCTGGATGTGAATGGTATAGCTCAGGAATGTCTCCACAGTATCAAGGTGAAAAAGTTAAAGGCCATTATAATGAAGCTTGATTTACAGAAGGCATACGACTATGTTAATTGGGATTTTCTGCAGATGGCACTTCTACAATCAGGTTTTGGTCTTATGACAACAAACTGGATTATGAGTTGTGTTAAATCAGCTACATATGCAATCTTGATTAATGGCGGGACTACTTCTTTCTTCCAGGGTGGAAGAGGTTTAAGACAAGGTGTTCCCTTGTCCCCTCTGCTTTTTATTTTAGTGATGGAAGGTCTCAGTTTACTCCTCAAGCAAGCATAGTCTAAAAGGAAGTTGACGAGTGTCAAGATCTCCAGGTTGATTAAAATCCTCAATCTTTTTTTTTTGGATGATGTACTAATCATGACTAATGCATAGGTTCAAGAATGGAAGGAGATCGACTCCATTCTTACAATTTTTTGTAGGGTGTCGGGACTGATAGTGAACCAACATAAGTCTGCTTTAAATTATTATGGGATTCAACAAGAGGACTTAAATACTTTCAAGGAAATATTTCCCTATAAGTTTGCAGATTTATCTGATGGTTTTAAATATCTGGGCTACTTTCTCAAGCCAACAAATTATAAGGTTGAAGATTGATGATGTCTTATCGCAAAGGTTAAGAAAAGGATCAGCCTCTGGTGTAATCGGTGGCTCTCTTTAGGAGGTCAATTTGTGCTTATAAAGGTGGTGCTTGAGAGCATGCTTGTTTATTGGATGGCAGTGGAAAGTATTCATGTGACAGTTCTAAACAAGATCTGACAATTGATGTTCAATTTTCTTTGGTCGGGTAGTAGGAATAAGGAGCATATACATCTTTGCAAATGGGATATCATTGCAAAACCAAAGATATTTGGAGGTTGGGGTAATCAGGAATATATACTTTTTTAGCAGATCCCTGGCAGCGAACACCCTATGGTGTGTTTTGATGAAGGACGACATATGGCATAAGGTCATAAAGGAGAAATATCTTCCTTATAGCTCAGTGATTACTTGGCTGAGAATGGCCACTTCAAGGACACAAAACGCCTCTCAGATCTAGAGAAACCTAGTCAAGTCTCTACATTTAATAACTCATTGGCTGACCTGGAGTCCTCGAGCTGGCCATTCAGTAATTGTTGGTAAGGATGAGATTTTGGACCTGGGAAAAATATCTCTCCTCTCGCATGAACTCTTAACTTCTTTAAAGCAGAGAAATATATACTTTATTTACCACGCCGGAGGAGGGGATCAAAGGGGAGCAATCTGTGCTCAGTGGAAAACAAGTGAAGAGCTCAGTCTCAGTGGAGATCAGGCGATTAAATGGGACCATTATTGTAGGGCATTGATTTACTCGGGTGTACAACTGCAAGACAAACCTGACAATCTTAAATGGAACATGGGAGATAGATTGGGCACACTCACTGTCAGAAATTTCTATAATGCGTTAGCATAAAAATTTTGGACACAAAACATTTGTGGTTGGCGTCGAAGATTGCGGCATTGGTATCTTTCTCCCAAAATAAAACACTTCGCCTGGTTATTAGTAGAAAACAAAATTCATACTTGGGATAACTTACAAAGAAGAGGTTGGGTTGGACCTAGCATTTGCTACCCTTGCTTAAAAAATCTAGAGATTGTTATGCACTCGATGGTCTCTTATTGTTTTTCTCAGTAGGCATCGTTTAGGATTAAAAAATTTCTTAATTTAAAAATTGTGTGGATGGGTACATCATTGAATTCTAGTTTTGAAAAGTTGGTTAAGACAGTGCACTTTACATCCTACGCTGCCCTCCCTCATCAATTGGCACTTATGGTTGGAGTGTAACAAAGTATTATTTGAGGGAGGTGGACCCTGTATCCACTCTGTTATTTGCATGACTCTTGGAGGTATTGGCAGGCCCAAGGTTATTCAAAAAGCAGTAGTTACCAAGTACACAAATATTTGTGTTCAAGAGGGTTTTACAAATGGTTGGTTTGACGGAGCAGCACATACAAATGGTCAATAAAGTGGAGCAGGAGGTGTCCTGAGGATCAATGAACAAACGATTTACAAGTGGACCTTCAATTGTGGGACGGGCACCAACACTAGGGCCAAACTATTGGGGGTGTGTGCATTATTAACTCTAGTTGTGAGGCTGCATATCCTTAATCTACGAGTTTTTGGAGACTCCAGAATCATCATAGACTGGCTTAATAAAAAAGGTAAGTTACAGGTTATCACTCTGGAGTGTTGGAAGGACAGAATCAGAGATCTATGCAATGCTTTCAGGTCAATCAGGTTGACTCGCATCTATAGATATAACAATAAACAGGAAGACAAGTTATCCAAGAAGGCTTTACAGATCCAAGAAGGAAAAATAGTCTACAACCAGTGGGACGAGGGGCATGAGGGCCCTACTCAATTCTTAAATCTCTTTTGATGTAATAGTTGGTGATATTTGTTGAGTTGTTTATAACTTTTAAGAGTTTAATTGTTGTTTAGAAGGTCTTTGGACTATATTATGGGACCTTTGTAGACAGTTTCATGGGTTTCTTAGGTGGCCATTTACCTTTTGGCTTGTATGTCCTTGTCCTTGTGGGTGTCTGATATTCACCTTTAAGTTTTTGGAGGTGTCGAGGCGATTAGACTTTCTCTGATTCTTGATGTTTCTTAGATTGGAAATTTTATATTAATATAAGAGTAATTTTTTGTTGGAAAAAAAGTGGGTTTCTAACTCCTTATTATCAAACTAGACACATATTACACAACCTCCCTCTTTGCAAATCTAAGAAGTCAAACCCCCATTCCATACAGATTAAAACTATTTATTAAAATTTTGCATGTCCTTTCATTCTCTAGATTGAAGATCAAATGTCCTTCTTCAAATATTCTCCTTCTACATAAATGCCCCTTTAGATTCCCTTCTGCAACACATGGCAATTTTCCTCTCAATTGATTTTTGTTTTCCCCGCTCCTAGTTCCACAACATTGTCTTGAGACTTTCATAGCCAAGAAAATAAATGGTTTCACCCCATCTACAACACAAGTTCTAGTGCCCACGTCTCACTTATGTAGTGAGAGTTATTGGTTCCTTGTGATTCTCAGCGTGATTCTACAACATACTAACTCGTCTTGGGTTGTATACTTTAGTAGTTATGACATTTAGTCTTCCACATAAAATTAACCACTAACCTCCTTACTTTGATTTTCCAAGCAAACTAACTCAGAGCATTAAACAAAAAGGAAAACAAATATTTTTATGTGATGGTGATCGCTCAAAACCAAGGATTCCCCTACACCAAACAACCTTGGTTAGCAAAATTTGAGCATCCTGCCTAAAGGAATATGGGGAAATTTCTCCTTTGTTTCTTCTTACTCTTCTTCCACACTTAGTATAGCTTGTTTTTTACTTGACTGTTGCATTCATCATTCACTCATTGTTTCATGACCAACATCCTCAATGCCTTTATAATTTTCTTCAACTCTTTTACACTAATCACTAGGTCTTCATAATCATGCAACACTTGGTCATTGTTCTTCATGGTTTCATAACATTCAAAGTCATTGATACTCACTATGATGAACTACCTCAACACCATGTACTTCTCTCCTTCATACTAAATTAGTCCAACAGGGCTCACCTTCACAATCCATATTAGCATCTAAATGCTTTCTTCCTTCAAATGTTCATGTCCAAAAGGAATTTTTTTTACATATATGTACTCTCCCATTGAGTTTGTTGCTTCTCTGACCTTCATCTGAAACTCAATCCATACTTCAATAATTTTGTAAATTTCACAACCATGATCATAGATCTTACCTTCATGATGCTTGTCTTCAAACATTTGAACTATATAGTTGCCTACCAACTCAACATCCAATTTACTTTTTGTTTCATGACAATCGAGTCAGTCTTCCACTTCCTCACATGATTCATGCACTGCATCTATGCTTATGAGTTCCTTCAACAAGACCGTTGTGTTTTGTTCAACCACTACTTCATGAGCATCTCCACCAATTATACTCTATGTTTGCAAATAATTCTTCTACTACAATTGTATTGATCTAAGATATCCATCCTCTATTTTCATGTCTACTCCAACTATACTATGTTTCAAATCCTCACACAAACCTTATTGTTCTTGTATATCTTCAACCTTGTGGACAATGTCTTCATTTTCTTTCAATGCAAAAACAATTATGACAACATCTAAGTGTCTTGCCATTGCTTTCTTCAAAAATATCACTTTTGCAATATCACTAATCATCCATTTTATTGTACTCTCTTCATTTTTTTCTTGTGTCTCAGTCATCATATCTTCAACAAATTCCTCTTCATGATTAGTGTTCTTATGTTTTGTATGTTTTTCTATTTTGGCAACATTCTTCCCATCTCGGGATTCAAACAAACCCATTGGAAACATATTCTGCAAGAATTCATCATCCTTGAGTATATCAACCTTATGATTTGCTATAACCTTCATTGTACTTGCAATAAAATTATCAACATATTATAGGATTTGGGAAACCCCTTCAATGACATCATCTTTTGCATCTTTAAGTTGCATTTCTCCAGCACACGCATATTCCTTCTTTTGCATGATTTCAAACAAACGCCCATCACACTCTAAAACTTCTCACTTTATCTCTTGCATTATACCAATGCACCTTCCATCCAAATCAAGTTGGAGACACTTTCATTAACTTTTGAAAGTAAAGTCTCAATTACATGCTCCTCACATGCACTAAATCGAACTTGCATAATCATTATACAAGGTTCCACTTGAACATGATATTCCTATATCATGTCCAAAATATTTTATCTTATATAAAGGATGACATAAAGATAAGTCAGTGTGTCCAAAAAAAGAAAAACAAATCACTACCACTCTGATGTCAAGACAAAACGTTGTTCAAAAAGTATTACGCCACTTGCCCATAATTCCAAGATTGCAATGCATGTTTCATGGTAAAAATTTATATGAATATATGGATTGGCATGTAAAAAATAGGAGTGTACAAGACATGTATATTCCTACGTATTCAGAGGCAATGAACCACATAGAGAATACATGGCCTGGAAAATGTATACATTAGTTATGAAGTATAAGACTTGGCTTTGCAATAGATGGAGTGAATCCATTCCCTTTCTAGCCTACAAATTATATGATTTGGCCCATTCTTCTAATAAATTATGATATCCCTCCTTGGATTGTAATGTCCCCCAACTTAACTGAAAAACATTACTATGCAAAAAACACATAATTATAAAACTTCCTACTAACTAATATTGTAGCTTACTAGCTACAGGAATACATACAAATTTAACCATTCTCTAATACCATTAATTAAATGCATCTACAACATTCTAAATAAACATGAATGCAGTTGATAAATTCATCACAACAACATATATTTCATTCTCATACACAAAGTAAAACTCACAGTAGTTAAACTCATAGAATAACTCATAAAAACATATAAACACTTATCTTTTTAAAACAATTGTGCAACCAACTGCTTGGGACGGACGTTCCACCCAACCAAAGACTTGTTGTTCTAGATATCAACAACAAGTCACCCTTGAGTTGGGGCTAGGAATCCACAAAAAAGGGTGTCTCTCACAGTCCACTCACAACTCACATATCCCACAACCCACTAACATTCTCCTACAATTATCTTGATTTCCACCAGCTCTCTTACTCTCGTCCTGCCCAACCCAAGGAATGTACCCCTTCACTACTTTTAGTCCATTGGGCGTCCCATTCATTTATCAAGGTCTCTTTGGCATAGGTTGATCGAAAAATAGGATCATGGAGCAATAAAATAAAACAAATGCGGAAATAAAACATAGAAGAAACACAATACAATAGAGACACATATATACGTGGTTCACCCAGTGTGGGCTACGTCCACCAGAAAAACTTGTCAGGTCCTTCCTTTATTATTATCCATCAAATGAAGGGATACAACCTACAACACACCCACTGTAATTTCCTCTTCTTTCTCTCACAATCTCCTCACTCAGAATACAATATTCGCAATGATACATAGCCACAATACATTTCCCTCATAAAAGAGTGTTGCCTTCTAGGGAAAAAAAACTTAACATAAATTCTACCGTCAGATCTGCAACCTTATAATGAACGGTCTACATTTACTATGAAATTACAATATACATTTACAAGGCAATTTTTCCTTCGAGGGCCTGCTTTCCCCCGGACCCCATAGAGGGGGTAACCCCCCTCTGCACTCCCCCGCATGGAGGAGTGTACATTCTTCTGAGGTGTAAAGTCTTCATGGGGTATAAACACGACTGAAAACAAAGACCTCTGAATCATGAAGATAATCAGGCTCCACAACCAACACGGGTAACCAGGAATCTCACTACTCGGAACTCAAGGGAACTCACTACTAAGAAAACTATCAGTAAAACAAACAATAGTCACTAGTTGTTACAATGCAACTCACAAAGGATTTCATTCTTCAGGCCTGACAATTTGGTTCTTCTGCAAACTTGACAACTTGCTTCTTCAATATTCAACTCCAAAAATGCTCCAGAATTCGCCCTCCATGGTTGTTCCAACTCCAGAGGTCCTCTTTCTTGTTCTCTGCTTGTTATTCATGTCAAAAGCATGCATGTAAAAGTTGTTGTTCTGCCCGATACAAATTTCCTCTCTTTTCCCCAAGAAAGATGACTCACACTCATCCCCAAATTGATTGTACTCAACCCCATGCTCCCAATAACTATGGGATGTGACTTCTCACACCCACCCTCTTACATGAGATTAATGATTGGGCTCTCATACACTCAAACATAAAATAGAAGTTTATCCCCAATGATAATAAAATTCAGGAAAGTGGGTTTGGATTAATACCCATAAATAATTCCCCCCTTGGACCCCTCTTAGACGCTCCCTTCTCTTGTGGAAAACCCATCCCCCATCTTTGTCCATGTCCTCCAACAGTTGGCATCACATTTTATTTATTAAGAACAACAATACAATGATTACATATTACATTACTTGGCCCTTGGCCTTATTAATTCAACATGGTTCACCAGCCTAATTAGTAATTACACAATTCCATTATAAATAGCGGGGATTAAAATTGTGGATGTTACAAGATGGTTATGCATAAAGAGCATTTGATGTTGTCTCTTATTTTTCCTAGAAAGCATCAAGTTGGAGACATAGACATTTATTTGGAACTGTTGATAGAGAAGATGTTTCTCCTATGTAATGGCATCCAAATGTATGGTATTTCACAACCTATACCCGAAGGTCATTTACAATGTACGGTTTGATTTGTTGGAAAATCCATAACTTTCCAGGGCTCAGAGTATGCTCGGGTATAACCTTTCTTTTGGGATAGTTTAAATCAGTTTACTAATCAGTCATTGAAGTTCATCAAAAAATAATGCATCATGTCTATTTTTCTTATTTGTTTGGTTCATGACCAAGGACAAAAGGATTATTCTCTTGTCCACTTTGTGGCTAGAAAATTTGTTCAAGGTATTATAAAAATTTACGTAAGTGTTTCTATGAAGGACATGGGTCAATTCCATCTAGATCATTGTTTTCATCAAATGAATAGGTCTAGGTAAGACCCCTTCCTCCTAGAATGATGCTAATAGATTGGTAAAAAAATGAATCTTGCATTGAATCAGTGTGGGAGAATATGTTCAATTGAGACCTATCTGATATTGACAACAATCTAGATGAGTTATAAAATCCTATTGATCACATGATATAAGGCATGGACAAGGTTTCTAAATTCTATTATCTCCCATAATGGAAATAAATTAAATCGACACATGTATTGGATCCAATCCATGTGTTCAATAATGTGTCAAATTCTCCTTGGAAATATATTTCTTCCATTGAGAAAGATACAAGTGAATCCAAAAGAAATTTGGCCATGTTAAATGCAAAGACATGTCTATGAGAAAAAGAAACAATGAATGGAGATGGCCAAAAAAAAATCATGTTGCACCATGGATTTTATCTTAGGATGACTTAGAGCTTGTGAAGAAGGCGATTCGTACAATTAGGACACTGACATGATATAATTCTTCATTGGGAAAAACATTTAATGTTGATGGTCAACTGACAAGTCTCAAGACATGTGATCACCATAATTTGTTAAAGGTACATATTACCAATATGGTTGTGATATAAATTAGTTGAATCCTTAATTTACCCCCAACCCTTGTAATATTATTACCATATTCTAACTTATTTGAGGATGCATATGTTTAGCATATCTATTTGATAGCTATATGTGGATGCACTAGACTCACACAAGATTTGTGTCATGTCATCTAATCTAAAATGGATCATTATATAATCTGTCATCTATCTTGGTACTTTCTAGGTGGAAAAAATGGAGTTGTTGGCTCATAACGCCCATTTTAGGGGCAAGTCCCACTTTGGTGATTTGGGGTCTAGAAACTTTCAAAGATTGTTTGAGGCATGTTACTGCTCAAACTCTTTCTAGATGAAAAAATTCCTAACCACAAACATGAGATACTAGAGGCAACTACCAGGAAAGCCACCCATTGTCACCTTGGTGGCCTTGCCCCTCACTTTAGACTAAGAAAAAGGGAATCCTAGCCTAGGGGGTGTCCCTAATAGTCAATCTAGCTAGTTTGTTGTGATGTGGGATTGATCTTAGCTTAGATTGATTATTTATGTGTTTAACCCTACCAATCAATTTGCTCTTAATGATGTGAAGATATTGAGAAAAAAAGAGCAAATGAATTGTTAGATTAATCCAAAATGTGAATGTCACACTAATTCCAAAGTTGTTACTTGTTGGGTGCATGTTATATTCTTTGCACAACTAGCCCTAGTGTCTGCTATGTTGCACCAAGTGCGCAAGGGGGTTTGAGGGGGGCCGCGGGGGTTCGAGGGTAGCACCCCTGAAAAAAAAAAATCCTCGAGAAATGTGTCGCATTTTTTCTTTGTTTTTTGTGTCGCCTCGATTTTCGTGTCCATTGTTGAGAGGTTTTTCGGCACATGGTTTTTGCCGATGGTTTTCTATTTCCGGTTAAGGAATTAGGGTTGTTGACTAATCCAGGTCATTGGGTTAGGGTTTTGGATGTTGTTGGCTCCTATATGTATATTGTATTGTAAACAATGTATCACTATGAATGAATATAGAATATATTGGTTTTCCCGGTTTGGGTTTCCAGAGGAAAAATCTCTGTGTAATGTGTGTATTTTCCATTGTATCTTTTCTGTTATTTTATTGAAAATCTATTTGCAGTAAAATATTGTGCAAGGTTAAAATCTACATTTGGTATCAGAGCTTTGTTGACTTCAAGGGGGCACCTTTGTGGTCAAGAGTTTGGCTCGGGACTGTTATAAGCCTTGTTACAGTGGGAGATCTGTGGTATTGATTTTTCATGTGCAAAGAAATGGTGATCAGTTCGAAAATGGAGATCGATAAGTTTAATGGGCAAATTTTTGAGTTGTGGAAGCTTAAGATGGAAGATTTGTTGGTGGACAGAGATCAGTGGATTGTAGTGGATCCAAGTACTGCACCTACAATAACTTCAACAGATGACTGGAAAAAGTTGGATCATAAGGCAAAGAGCACAATCTGACTGTGTCTCTCAGATTCAGTATTATTGAATGTGTCAGAGGAAGATACAACCAAATATTTATGGGATAAGTTGGGGAAGTTGTATCAGTCTAAGTCCCTAGTAAATAAACTTTTTTCTAAGAAATAAGTTGTATAACCTGAGGATGAGAGATGTAGACTCAATGGTAGAGAATTTGAATGCCTTCAATATTGTGGTAAGCCAGTGAGTATCTGTTGAGATTAAAATTTTAAATGAAGATAAGTGTATCAATTTACTGTGCTCTTTACCAAACTCATGGGATAGTCTGGTTGTGGCCATAGGTAGTAATACAACTGCCTTGAAGTTTGAAGAAGTGGTATCATCCTTGTTGTTGGAGGAGATGAGGCGGAAGAACATGGAAGGACAGAGCACAGATGCATTATTTGCAAGAGGACGCTCCCATGAAAGAAATAGATATAATTCCTCAAGTGGGAGATGTAAGTCTAAGGGTAGATCTAAATCTATCGGAAAGTTTGTAAAGGTATGCTAGAGATGTGGAAAAGAAGGGCACTACAAGAAGCAGTGTAGATCCAAAATTGAGAAAAAAAAGGGATTTGATGAATCTCCTTCTATAGAAGAAAAGACCTCCAAGGAAGAAGGAGGGGATGTGTACTTGTATTCTTCAAGCACACATGTAGATCATGAGGCATGGTTGGTTGAATCAGGTGTATCCTTTCATATGAGTCCCCATAGGGAGTGGTTCTGTGAATATGAAAGGTATGATGGAGGTAATGTTTTCCTAGGTGATGAATCAATAGCCAGAATCATAGGTCGAGGAAAAGTGAAGTTGAGGCTAATAGATGGAAGGATTATAACACTACCCGGTGTTTTTCACATCCCAATATTGTCCATAAATTTGATTTTTGTAAGAAAATTGGATGATGCAGAGGTAAAAACAATATTTGAAAAGGAAACCTGCAGGATGATTCGAGGAGCAATGGTGTTGCTGAAGGGAGTTCGGTTTGGAACTCTGTATAAGCTGCAAGGAAGCACTATTAGTGATGGGTGTAATAGTTCCACTATTCATGATATTGGAGTTGAAGAAGAAATTAATCCTATAATCTTTGGAGAAAAGGTTATGTTGTGGCATCAAAGATTGGGGCATATCGCAGAGAAGGGTCTTCGACTACTACACGCTAAAGGTATGGTTAAAGGTATGTCTAACTGCTCTCTGGATTTTGATTTCTGTAAAAATTGTGTATATGGGAAGAAGAATCAGGTAAGATTCACCTCTGGTGCAATGAGGGCAGAAGGAATTTTACAGCTAGTTCACAATTATGTGTTTGGACCTATGTCGGTTCCATCATTGGGAAAATATGTGCACTATGTCTCATTTATAGTTGACTTTTCGAGGAATACTTGGATATATTTCCTCGGGAAGAAACCTGAAGTCTTTGATAGGTTTAAACAGTTTAAGGTTCTTGTTGAGAATCAAATAGAGAAAAAAATTAAGGTGCTCGGGACAGATAATGGTGGAGAGTTATGCGGGAATGAATTTGAATAATTATGTAAGAAGTGTGATATAGCAAGGAATAAGACTACTCCATATACACCTCATCAGAATGGAGTTGCAGAAAGGATGAACATGATGTTGATGGAAAAATCAAGGTGCATGCTCAGTGGTGCTAGGTTAGGGCGAGAATTATGGGCAGAGGTAGTGGGTATTGCATATTACTTGGTCAACATATCACCCTCATTAGCATTGGATGACAATACTTTACAAGAGGTATGGACTGGTAAGAAACCTTCTCTCACACATCTCAAGGTATTTGGTTGTGAGGCCTATTTTCATGTTCCAAAGGAAAACAAGAGTAAGCTAGATAAGAAGGCTAAAAAGTGTATCTTTATTGGATATAAAGATGGTCTCAAAGGTTATAATCTTTGGAACCCATAAACTAAGAAGGTTTTGTATAGCCGAGATGTGGTATTTAGAGAAATGAAGGATGTTGTTAAACAAGAAGTCCTACCAAGTAAGGAAGAACCAGAGAAAATAGAGTTTGATTTAAAGGATGATGAATCAAACTCTACAGAAGAACAAGAATCAGAAGAAGAAGATCCTCATACTCTAGTATTGAGGAGATCGGTTTGAGAAAGAAGGCTACCAAAAAGGTATACTCCATCTAATTTCCATTTAAATTTTGATTTGTCTATTACTGATGATGATCCTAGAACTGTCAGGGAGGTAGTGGATTCGGAGGATGGAAAGCTCTGGAAAAAGGCCATGGATGAAGAAATGGCAGCCTTGGATAAGAATGAGGCTTAGGATCTAGTGGAGTTGTTGACTTGAAGAAATCTCATTGGCAGCAAATGGGTATTTAAAAAGAAGCTGAATACAGAAGGCAAAGTGGAGAAATACAAAGCTCGGTTAGTAGCAAAGGGTTATTCCCAGGTTGAGGGAATTGATTTTGGTGAGATTTTTTCTCTTGTTGCAAAGTTAACTTCTATAAGATTTTTGTTATCTGTTGTTGCTGCATTTGATTTTGAATTAGAATAGATGGATGTGAAGAAAGCATTCCTAC
The DNA here is from genome assembly GCA_009831015.1 of Picea engelmannii. Taxonomy (NCBI): domain Eukaryota; kingdom Viridiplantae; phylum Streptophyta; class Pinopsida; order Pinales; family Pinaceae; genus Picea; species Picea engelmannii. The sequence continues at coordinate 616,920 of ML781426.1, read as the reverse complement.
ATGGGGATCTGGAATAAGAAATCTATATGAAGCAGCCAGAAGGCTTTGTTGTGAAGGAAAAGAAGGAGTCGGTATGCAAGCTAAAAAATTCCATCTATGGTTTAAAACAATCACCAAGGACGTGGTATCAAAATTTTGATACTTATATGTTGGGACTTGGCTTCACAAGAAGCAAAGAGGATCATTGTTTGTATTTTAAATTAATTGGTGATCATTTGATTTATTTAGTCTTGTATGTGGATGACATGTTGTTGATAGGAAACAACAAGGAGATTATCCAGGATGTGAAAACTCGGTTGTCCTCTAAATTTGACATGAAGGATCTCAGTGCTTCAAATTTCATTTTGGGCATGAAAATTAAAAGAGATAGGAAAAAGAGGAAACTATGGTTAAATCTGTAAATTCTAACCTTGTACAATATCTACTGCAAACTGATATTCAGAAAAGAACAGAAAAGATACAATGGCAAATACAAACATTACACAGAGATTTTTCACCTGGAAACCCAAACCGGGAAAACCAGCATATATTAT
>ML781426.1:571011-612420 GCA_009831015.1 Picea engelmannii | reverse complement strand
CATCCAAAACCCTAACCCAATGACCTGGATTAGTCCAAAACCCTAATTCCTTAACCGGAAATAGAAAACCATAGGCAAAAACCATGTGCCGAAAAAACCACCTAAATATCATGTGGTCCCAAAAATATGTCGTCCCGGAAATATGTGCCCCCCTCTAACCCCCCTGTGCGCCCGGCGTAGATGCTCAAACACTACTACTCGTGCAAAGAATATAACACATACCCAACAAAATCAGAGAAAATATGTCGAGACAATATTGCAGAGGTTTAATATGTAGGAATGTAAACCGGTCAAGGTCCATATTCATGTTGGTGTAAAGTTATCTGTGGATCAATGTCCCAGGACACGAGAAGAGGAGGAGGACATGTCTCGTGTTCCATGTGCGAGTGCAGTTGGCAGTTTGATGTATGCAATGGTTTGTACTAGACCATACATTACACATGCAGTGGGAGTTTTGAGTAGGTATATGTCAAAACCAGGGAAGGAGCATTGGACATCAGTAAAAAGGGTTTTCAGGTATTTGTGTGGCACTGCTAGCTATGGATTGTGCTACCAAGGAAGACCAGGATTGGATAGAGTGTTGGACATATATGGCTTTGTGGATGCAAGTTGGGCTGGAGATTTGGATTGTAGGAGATCTACAAGCGGGTATGTGTTTAACCTATTTGGAGGAGAAATCAGTTGGATGAGCAAAAGACAGGTTGTAGTGGCACTTTCAACTACAAAAGTTGAATACATGACAGCCTATCATGCAAGTAAGGAAGAAATATGGTTACAAAGATTGTGTTCAAGTATTGGGTTGGTACAATAGGCTCTAAGGATAGATTTTGACAGTCAGAGTGCAATTTTTATGGTGAAGAACCTGACTTATCATTCAAATACAAAGCATATTGATATTCAATATCATTTTGTGAGAGACATGGTTGAAGAAAAGAAAGCGTTGTTGATGAAGGTGGAAACGTGTCACATTTTTGCCTCGTTTTTAGTGTCGCCTCGATTTTCATGTCCATTGTTGGGAAGTTTTTCGGCACATGGTTTTTCCCGATGGTTTTCTATTTCCAGTTAAGGAATTAGGGTTGTTGACTAATCTAGGTCATTGGGTTAGGGTTTTGGATGTCACTGGCTCCTATATGTATATTTTATTGTAAACAAATATCACTATGAATGAATATAGAATATGTTGGTTTTCCCGATTTGGGTTTCCAGGGGAAAAATCTTTGTGTAATGTGTGTATTTTCCATTATATATTTTATGTTCTTTTATTGAAAATCTATTTGCAGTAATATATTGTAAAAGGTTAAAATCTACATTACCAACTTGAAGAAATAAGAGTGAGATATCCCAAAGTGTGTTGGAAATGTCAAATGGCTTATTTCAAATTAGAGATAGTTAATTTATCAAATCCAAACCATAAGACATTGATCAAATGCTATATTTTGTAGTTACACTTCAAGAGAGATTATAAACCATTAATGAGTGAGTGTCATAACCATGTAACATTGAATTATAGAGAAGTTATCCATCATTGCCAGCATGTATATTTAGACTTATGATGTATCAAATGTATAAAAAATGTTTCTTGTGTTATCATAATATATAGCACCTTTGTGCAAATCCTTTCACAAGGGTTGATACAAGTGTGACATGGAAGTGTTTCCAGTATCACCTTAGCAAATCACTTCCCTAGTTTTAGTGAAGGATGGATTCAACACAAGGGAGGCTTCCCAAGCAACCTGAAGGAATCCTATAGCAAGATGGGATCAAGTCTACGACCTCCTATATTGGTTACTCAAATGCACCACCACTAGATCAAAGTAATCAAGGTAAGTACAAGGTGGTTTAATGAAGCAATTTCAAAATTTATATATAGGAAGTATCTTGGACAATTAATGATATTTAGCAAGTCAAAATAAGTCAAATAGATACCCCAAACCTTACAAATCAAGAGAAAATATATGGTTGTTATAAAACTTGTATTAAAGATGATTACTTCGGCAATATGTCAAGTTACAACACCATAAATAAATCAGCCCTTGAAACATGTTAAGCATGCAATAAAATAAGGATGAAAATACAAATTAAACTAAGGTTTAGTTAACAAATACTTGCTGAAATGATAAATGGAACACATCAGCCCTAAAATATACAAGACGTCAAGCCCTAGAGGGTTGAAAATTACAACAACAATGCAATAAATGATGTCAAGATATACTTCAAGGTGGAAGATACCCTAGACGTCAAGCTCAATGATGGTTGAAAATTTGGGAAAAATGTACCAAACCCTAATCTAACCGTAGGACAACAAAGGAAGAGATGAATTTAGGGTTTAGAACTTGCTAGAAGGGAGAAAGACTAGTGTCGTTTATTCCTCTTGGGCATATGGGGTCAAAATATGAACTTTATTGGGAGACAAAGGTAAGCTTTGGGTAAAACCCTAAAGTAGTCCGCTACAAACCTTAATGATTTAGCCAATAGAAAGGAAACTATGGTAGTCCACTACAAACCCTTGAAACCATTATATGTGTAACATCCCCGTTTTCAAACCCCCGAACTAGTGATATGTATTGTAGATGTCATATATGGTCTAGAGCCAAGTGATGTATATTGTAAATATAGCATGTGGTCGAGAGCCAAAGCGATGTAATATGTAAATGATGTAAATTGATTACAATGAAGAAAATGTATCGCCGGCTACAAAGGGACACATACATATATTTGGGGGCTAAGTATCGACAAGAGAGGGTAGGGTTCCAAGGGGGAGAGTTACCCATATCTATTAAACCAAAACCCATTTCTTATTTTTCTCTAAATTATCCTTACCATGAACCTTCCATTAGTTGTTGAGTGTGTTGGAGACCAATCATTGAATTCATGTAAGAGGGTTGGTGTAAGACTCACTTCCCATAGTTATTGAGAGCATGGGGGTTTATTACAATCATTTTGGGGAATAGTACAAGTCAAGAAAGCATGAGAAAGGGAGGAAATTTGTATGGGTAGGGGACCAAAATTATTCATTCATGTTTTTGAATAGATAGTTGTTTTTTTACATGGAGTTTTATGGCCAGCAATAGAGTTTTGATTGGTGGAGCTTGAAAATAGTTGTTTTGAACTTGTTTGGCTACTATTTAGAGCTGTAATTTCGTGGAGAAATAGGTTGTGTGCCTGGGAGTGATGAGCTATTCGAAATTCATCAAAGAAGCATGTGTTTTGGTTGTTGGCCGATTTTGTGTTGCAACTGTAGAATTCATGAAGTCCCAACAAGTAGAATTTTTGTCCAACCTGTGTTGGAAGCCCTGGAGGGGAGTGGAAATGCCCGAGGGACTGTGAGAAGTGAAGGGGGATTCCATCCCTTGGGTTATGCAGGCTGAGGGGAAGTGAGCTGGTGGATTGGAATTAGTTGTGAGTTTAATTGTTGAAAGGGGGACATTAGCCAACCTTAGGGAACATTGTCTCTTGTGGATTCATAGCCCCAACTCAGGGGTGTCTTGTTGTTGAGAACTGGAAAAACAAGGCTATGGTTAGGAGGAGCATTCGTCCTCTGTAGTGAGTTGTATATTTACATAAGATAAGTGTTCTTATATGTTGTGTTTAATTGTGTTTAATTGTGTTTAATTGTCTAATAAGATGTATTTAAAAATATCTATTTAAGAGGTTGAATAATGTTGTATGTATTTAGTTACTGTTGTACATAGTAAAGAGTAGTTATAATTACATTTTTATTGAGTATGGATAACTAAATGAACTTGAATTTCATGTTGTGTGTCACTTTCCGCATTTAGACTTAGTATCAGAAATCTTATTAGGTTTTTTTAGCAGTGACGTGACCAAGCTGGGGGTTGGGTACGTTGCAATATGGTATCAAAGCTATTGGTTCAACACTGGACCCATATGGGTCGTTTGAAAGGTGAAGTAGATCAACGGTTAGGATTGACTTTTGACTGTTATGGAAATGAGACAAATCAACGACTGAGATTTGTTTTCAGTTGTTTGGAAAATGAAAGCGATTGACGACCAAAACTCATTTTCGCAAATTAGCGAAGTCAAAGATTCAATGGTCCAGATTCATTGTTAGTTGTTGGGAGGTTGGGGTCGATCAATGGCCAAGATTCATTTCGGTGGTTTGTGAAATGGATTAATTTGATGGTTGAGGTTCAACAATAGTGTTGGGTGAAGTTCAGAAAACTAACGATTCAGATCATTTCAATTGGAAGATCGACGGTCCAAATTAATCGGAGTTCTGGTCGAAACTTCTGAGTGTTGGAAATTGCCAAGAGAAACGACTGACGATTGACGACCGATGGTCTGGTTGGTCGAATTAGCAAAGAGTTTGGTTTGGTCGCCAAAGGAAATCATCGATGGTCAATGGGCCAATGGTCGGGCATCAGCCAGATTCAGTGAAGTGTTTTAGTCGTCGATGTGTCGATGGTCGAGTGTTGACCGAATTTGACGAAGTGTTTTCGAACGTGCAACGAAAATGGTCTATGGGACGATCTTCGGGCATCGGACGAATTCATCAAAGTGTTTTTAAACGTGCAACAAAAATTACCGATGGATCGATGGTCGGGCATCTGTCAATTCGATGAGGTGATTGGGTCATCCAAGAGGAATGGTTGATGGTCGATGAAGGAAAGAGGGTGATAACATGTCCTTCCACATCAACATCCATGTGTCATGCCACATCAACATTCACATGTCATGCCACTTTAGGATGGCGTGTCATGCCACATCATCATCCACGTGTCATGTTGCGTAAACAGTGGCCACATCAATCAAGAAAGGGCCAACAACTAATGGTCACATCACCGAAATGGTGAAGATTTCATCCGCCAATGGGGATCGTCGACGGTCGGGTCAACCAATGTAACAAGATTTTGCAAATAAGTTTCCAAGGGGATGGGTTGATGGCCAATGGTTGGGTCAGCCAGTTTAATAGGGTGTTGTGAATTGGTTTCAAAGAGAATGGGCTGACCACCGATGATCGGGTCGACAATTTTGGAAATTTGGAGTTTGGATCAATGGTCCAGATTGTTTCAAGTTGGCAATCAATGGTGGAAACACATATGTGGGCCTGGGAAGGTTTAGAGAATCGACGATTGAGATTTCCTCATGATTTGAGATCGATGATTCAAAATTTAAGGGTTCTTAATACAATAAAACAATCAATTTTGTATGAAATTTTCTTAATTTGTCATGTTTTTTAAGGTCATTAGCTTGCAAGGCATTTTTTAGGGCCTAAATGACTTTTTAGCCAATCAAAACCCACAACTCAAATAAAAGAGATCGAGGAGATATTTCTAATGAGCTAAATTGTTTGCAAAACAAATATTGTATGAGAGAGTTATAGCCAAAACAGTAAGCATAAAATTTTGGTGCCAGATTACTTCCGGAACCATCAAAATATTTTATTTATCCAAATCTAAAACACATCCAACAACGTTCTTCATACCCCAAGGGTAAGGACCATAATAAAACTTAGCAATCAACGATGGTATTTTGCATCATACAATGACCACTAGTATCATCAAGTGAAACCAAGACTGAAACAAGTTGAAATGACAGGCACAAATGTCACAGCCTTGACTCTACACAAAACCCTCAATCAGTATTGAAAACCAATCCATAAATCTAACAAGAATCCATTGACTATTACACATGCGATAAACCTTGTGAAGTAAATCAAGAAATAAATACTTCTTGGCTCTTCTTGTTGCCACCTTCATAAGGATCCTTCTATCAACAAGAAGTCCTTAGAAATTATGTATTTCATAGATGAATGAATTAGAAAAGAAATCTCACTTAAGAAAGCAAGAGAAGACTATATCATAGTTGTTCTCTCTATAATTATCGCTTTGCTTGTCCCTTGAACTCTTCCTTTATTCTTGTCAAAGTAGTTTGAGAAGTTCAACTTCTTTTTGTTATGATATTAACTAATTTCGATTAATAGGGACACATTTATATAATAATAATAATAATAATAATAAGGATAAGGATAAATAAATACTAACCGATAGGTGGGGACCCCCTAATTATTCCTTTTAAATTTTGAAATATTTTTTTGTTTGTCCCTCCTCAAAAATAGAGATAATTTAAATGCTTCCAAAAATCCATCTAAATACCAACATCACCCTTATATAATCATCCAGTAAAACATTGTAGACAACCTTGTACCTCCCAAATAGTGATATATTTATAAAAAATAAATATATTATATTGTTGTCATAAATATGTTCCAAAATAATATCATATCAGTTGTTGAAAATAATCATAAGCATGTCCAAAATGAGAATCATGAAACTGTTAAAAATATACCACTGTCACATATGTCTCAGCAAGACATCATAAAACATCATCATAAATTAAACTAGAAATCATATTTCCTATGTGAGATAGTTTGCCTCTTTTCACTTCCCTGTGATTTAGCTACCTTCATGACTTCCATTTCTTCATTTTTTGGTGCTTTGATCCTTGTTGCTGAACACTCAGGATGAAAGTCCTAAAAAAAAATTTGCTTACTACTAATTTTCTGGGATTGGGCATGGGAAGTAACAGAGTGTGATGAAGTCACTGATTGATCGGAGTTGGTAGATTGGGAAGGCCATTTGTCTTTATTGGGCTCAGGTTCATGGGCCAAACACTTGAGATTCTTTGATGGATGTTGAGTGGAATGGGCATGAGAAGCCTCTGAAGTGATATGCAATGCATATATTTTACGTGGAGGGGGTGGAGGTAAGGGCAGTGAAACTATTGGCCATCCATGAATTTGGTTCTGAGGTGGGTTAACAATATCCTCCCAACCATCATTGGTTGGTATTTCATGCTACAAATATACATGAGGTTGAAGAGGGATACCAGAAATACTATTATGAGGTGGGTGGAAAGGTCTCTCAGATGGAGGATTGGGATGGAAAGCTCCTCTCTCTACTAGGTTAAGGAAACCAATATGTAATAGTTGATTAAATTATTTTTAATCAGTGTCAAAATGGATGGAAAAACATAAAAAAAAATTGCCTGAAAACTCATTTGGTCTCCTTCCTCTTCCTCTATTTCCTCTTCCACCATTGTTTATGCTGAAGAAACTCATCTATAATTGTAAAGAAGAGTTAGAGTATGCACATGATAGATAATAATCATCAAACATTGTTTGCATAACATAATGTAGTATAGCTCTGTGCAACAACAAACAAACATGTAGGCATCCATGGTCATATAGATAAATCATCCATAATTAAAAACTATGTCCTTCAATCCTTCCTTTCATTTAATACAACCAATCATCATTTTAGAACATGGGAGTTAAAATGTGTTTTGGGAAGATGAGGGGATTTGTAATGAGCGAAAAATATAGTAGTGAAAGGGAAGTATAATGATACATGTTCAAAAATAATTAGCATAAACACTTGTGAAAACTAGTTATCTTTCAACAATATTTTATCCTTGCCTCACCAAATACCCATTACTGTTGATTTTATCCATTGAAAAATGCATCATGGGGAAAAATGTGAATTAAAATGAAAGTGAAATGGGAGATGGGAATAGCTATGGAAAGTGGAAACAAGAGGTGAATTGGCCCTGATAAAAAATGAACTTTCAACCATGTCACAACATCATTTCGATTACAGTTTCAACATATTTCAACCATTAAAGCTTCTTTTTCTTTTAACATCTAACTGATAGAGGAACTTAAATATTTCCTTTTATATATAATACATGGGGGGAATAAATGATTTTTGAAAGTGATAAATGAAAATGGGAATAAGGGAATGACTACGAAAAGTGAAAACATGAGGGGAATTGGCCCTGTATATATAAAATGTAAATCTCTTCAAAACTAATAGATTTATTTCAAAATCAGAGTCATTTATTACTCAAAATCCAAATGGTTTCCTTTTAATAATAAATCTGAGTTCCTCTCAAATATTTCCAATAGAAAAATGTATTAGATGGACCAAGCACAAAAATAAATGCAAGTGCTTGCATCTCATCATGTCATCAACCAATGAAATAACCCAATCAACAACAAGTAATATTTTGCTCAGACTAGGTGATTTGTTTCCACTTAACCCTTTCAACAATGGTATCCATTTAAATCATGTAGCTTATTAAAATCTGTAGCAAATTGAATTGAAGGTGAGGTAATTCCATTCAATTCCTATGTGTAACAAAATGTACATGTGTATTAATTGTTCCTTTAAAACAATTCATTTGTTAATAAAAGAATTTATCATCACTATGTGTGAAGACATCATATGCCAAATGTACCATATCACAACCAATTCCCAAAGACTTTACACAATTCTTTCATTTGAAACTGAACTCAAATAGTTCACAATCAAGATTGGAAGGTACTTAGGGTTTCAACAGTAAAAAACCATATAATTTTCAACAAGTATAACGAGTGCAAAGGCTATGATTATGCAAGTAGGGCATCCAAATAATTTGAAATAGTTTGCATATATTTATTTCCAATCGACCCAAACTAGAGGCTTGAATTTTTGGAAGAGAAGAGTTCGGATACAAGGGGGTTTAGAACTAGTAGGTCAGCTCTAGGTAGAAGGTATAACCCCGTAAATAAATCCCATAATATTACATATTTTGCAACAGGGTGGAAAGTCAAAATGAAATAGCAATGGAGCTACATGACCAACAAAATAACGAAATAAATAATGGGCTCAGCGTGAAGGTAAAATGATGAATACTAGTGGAGTTTTTTACCAATGTGGCACAAAATATATCACAAGACCTAAGAAATTTTTAATGCTAACTGAATAATAACATCACCCTGCTATTATTGTTCTAGCAAGGTGGCGCAAAAAAATTTACTAGTAGAGAAAAGATGGTTCGAGCATGGTAGTAAGGGAAAATAATACATGTAGAGACTATCTTAAATGTTGGACAATATGGTGCGAAAATATGTCGAAGGAGAACCATAAGATTGACTGCAAGAACTGGGGAGCCTTATTTCGGAACAACAACCAAATAATAGCAGAGTCTCGTCGTTCTCCTTTCATGTGAGGTAAAGAAGCTGACGAAGCAAACCAACAACAAACAAACACATTCGATCACCATTTCCAAAGCTATAACAAAATTATAATTGTTAATTAAAAATGGGTTTGATGAAATTAGTTACAGGAAACATACCTTCAACTAGTTGCTTGAATCCTTTAAACAAATGAGTTTCAACGTCCCTATAAAATGAGATTAGGGTTTGAACAAATAATCCTTGCAAAGCTCAATTCCACAAACCAAATGAAATGCAAATGAATGAATGTAGAAGGTGGTAAACCCAACAAAAACGATGTGTACATGCATTCAATGCATGAGGCTCACATTGCCTCAGCTATTACTTCCCTTTCCACATCACGATTCGACCAAAACACCATATCCAATAACTAAGCGACATATCATGCAACATATGCAGGATTTCACGTGTTTGATGTCCATGTCAACATCGTTTTAATTCCCTTGAAATAACAACCAATTCAAAATCTTTTTCAATAAACCATATTCATTGCTAAATCTCATATCATAATGGTTTATAATTACCATAGTCACTTATTCGAAATAAGGCTCAAGTAATATGAGCAGACCATACAAAAATCAGATGTGATAAATACAATATACAACATATGTTGTGTTGGAATGGTAATACGACCCTTTTAAAACTTGTAATATCACCTTTAAGTATGAAATGAGCACTCGAAACTATACAAGGTCGTGTAAGAATGATACTTGATGTTGGACTGTTGATATATCAACCAACTTTTCAATGTAGGAATAATCATTGTTTGCAATTGATTCAAACATGTCATGAGAAACCCAATATGATGCCAATCTTTTGAATAATGGAACAAAACAAGAACCTTTGTGTAATATAATGTGACATGAATTGTTATTCATTTTTCTAACAATCAAGGAAAAACTTTATTTTCTCAACCATCACTTTGAGTGATCAATTATTGTAATCGATGCATCAGAGTGTGTCAACAAAATTGACATAACCTGTAAAATATCTCTATTCGGGAACAAATGTATGACAATTTCTCTTTTGAACTAGGGAGCCCCACCTATAGCTAAGTATTTTTTATAGTTTATATATAACTAATAAAATCTGTATTAATGCCTTGCAACTATTTGCAGAAAGGTGGCTAGTTGACGATTTTTAGAGTCAACAATTGGGGACTCCATAGGGCAATCAAATTAAGAGTTGGTTGGAACTTAGAACCTTTGGTTTTGCTTGCTCATATCTCAAGAAAATATTTAAATTTTAATTTGATATGCTCTTGCAGAAAATATACATGGAGGGTAGAATATGATAGAAGAAGAGGGAATAGCTATTACTTCGTGAACCAACAAAATTATTGTAGGTTTGGAAATTGCTACAAAAGTAGTATTACGAATCCAAGGAGATCATTTGTCTCTTTCTGCTTTTATAGATCTGTGAGCTTTTTATAATGTGCAGTGACATGGAAAACAAATAGCCTTGTAGTAAAGCAAACAAAAAAGGAAATAATGAAACAAACTTAATCATAAAAAGTACTAAGGAAACAGTTAAGAAATAAGAAATAAAACCAAAAAGAAAAATATACACAAAGAATATGTACAAGAATCATCAAAATAAGTCAATTCAATCAATCTCGCTAAGCATAATGCTTTAAATGCGAGTCATTCGTTGTGAAAGAAAACAATCGCTCTTCCATGTCCTTAAGCAAATAAGAATTGTTACCTATGATAGAGGTGATTTTATATGGACCTAGCCATAACTTTTGAAACTTAGAATGCTTTCCTTTATCAACATGAGCTGCATCCCAAAGCAGTACCTTATCATCAACTTTGAAAAAAATAGATTTAGCTTTCTTATAGAAATATTTTTTGACAATTTGTTGTCTTCTCTCTAAATTTTCTAAAGCATGCTTTCTTTGTTCTTCTAAGGCAAGCAAAGCATTAATTCTTTGGGAAATATCAGATAAATTTAATTCTTCAACTTGTAATGCTAATATGAGTGAGGTGAATTCCAATTATACAGGCATGATGGACTCTTGACCATACAGTAGTTGAAAGGGAGTATGTCTAGTGTTATACTTGGTGGTAGTTCTATATGCTCAAAGAGTGTAAGTAAGTAGTGTGTGCCATTGACATGGCTTATCGTCAATTATTCTCTTCGGAATTTTGATCAGATTTTTATTGGTTGACTCAGCCTGCCCATTTCCTTGCGGATAATAGGTAGAAGATGTGAGATGTTTCACTCCAAATTTGTTAATAAATTGAGTGAATCTCAAGGAAATAAATGTTGGGAAATTATCAAAAACAACCTCAAGAGGAAGACCAAAACGAGATAAAATGTTTGATTCCAAGAAAGATATTACCTGCTCATCTTGTGTGTGTTTGAGTGGTACAACTTTAGTACATTTAGTGAAGTAGTCTGTAGCTGTGAGTATAAAAATGTGTCTTGCATAAGATGGAGGATTAATGGGACCAATAAAATCTAAACCCCATTTAGCAATGGAAAATCAGGAAGAATAGGTTGTAGAGGAATAACATAAAATTTTCCTCTACCATTGAATTTTTGACATTTATCACAAGCCCTTGAAAATTTAAAAGAATCTTGAAAAATAAAAGGCAAGTAATATCTTGTTCTTAAAATTTTGAAATCAATAGTCTTTGCTACAAAATGTAATATCGCCAATAGCATGAGATGGGATATTATGTCCTTCTGTGCAATAAATTTTCTTGATGCTCTAATCTGGTTGACAATTTTTCACAAATAGTTTGCATGCATTCTACTAATCGACATTTTTGCCAAACATATTGCATGTAATTAAAATTCACCAGAAATAGAAGAGACAATAGGTGGTATTTTATTATGAAATAAGATCTGAATACAATGATCTAAGGCTCCTATGGCAACTGCAATACATCATTGGAAAACACACAATACAAGCCAAAAATATGTAATCATGTCATGGCCCCCTCAACATATGAGATACAACCCTCCAAGTGCCACAACCTCTCCAAGAAGATCACTGCAATCCAAAACTGAAAACAAACCCAAGATGAAGCTCCAATGAAGATCCTGGATGGATCCTCCTCTTTGTCTAGCTAGGGTGGATATTGCACCACCGAAACCAAACCAATAGTGGAAGGGTTTTTCCCAAAACCCCAACAAAAACGTTGGCTACAAGAGCACTCCAATAAGATATCAAATCATAATCATAATGATAAGTGAGGGGTTACCCTTCTTTTATACTTTTCCAACCCCTTCTAAATCCTTCTTCCATGCCTTCTAGAACTTCCCCTTTTGGACTAAATCAACTCTTCTAGAATTTTCCCCTTTTTGAATAAATCAAATATAATCCTTATTTCTCCTTCAATTATTAATTAAAAATTAAAAATACATTTTTAATGATTAAGTGGTTAATTATTTAATTTCACTTTAAATACATAACCTCCCATAACTAAATGACATTAAATGACCCCCCTTTGACTCCCTTTTTCTTCATTGATAAGCCACATAAGTCCTTTCTACTATGAAACGGGGAAACCCCAAAAATGGGGACATGAAAAATCCTCCCTTCCCAAATATTGCTTGTCCTCAAGCAATGCCATCATGAGCAGGCGCTCCATCGACTGATCCATACTAAAACTAAAAATGATACCAGGATCCCAAACCACCATGTAAGAGGTGAAACATCCTCTACTCAAGACGTGGTCTAGTAATGTATTGACATCTGAGGTCTTCTAAAAGCTATTGATAAGTAAGGCCACCTGGTGCTGCAAAAACTCGATTAGCCCACCAAGGAACTTCTCTGCTAGAGAACCAATCTCATGAAGGCAAAAACTGGCTCTCGCCTCCATGTGAGCTGCCATAGTGTCTCCTACTTAAATCTTGGGGTCCCAATCTATCCTCAAAAAAGAACCACCATGTTGATGTTGTGCCACTCTAATCATAGTCGTCCAACTATCATGCCCACTGTGCATACACAAACTGTAATGCCTCAAAACTGTTTTATATTGTTGTATACCATTGCACACCACTGTATCATCATGTACCATCACGTATCCCATATGTACCTTTGAATAAATCACTCTATTAATATCAAATGAATCTGGATACCAGAGTTATGTATCCACAACCATCCCATACTTCATCCCCCAATCGATTGGTGCATACACTTCCTTTTCGGCTGGTCCACGAGGAATTTTCTCAACTAACTTCTCTATAGCTAAGCCTTTAGCCAAAAGAAACGACTCATGTTCCCTCATATCATGAGTGCCACTCATGCCTTCATGTGTCAATACTACTAAAGATGATGGATTCTTTGTTGTTGTCAATGATGAAGAATGTGCCATGCTAAGCTGGTAACAAAGCTCCTCAATCTCCCTTCCCTTGTCTTCAATGAACTTAAGAGCAAGGTCCCTATCCATGAACAACTATAAGTAATCTTATTTCATCCGCTCTAGTTCTTCTTTGATGTTGTTTAATTGAGTACTAGTGATCCCATCTGCAACTCCCTTTATTGTCTTTTCTATCTGATCCTTGCACATAATATCTTCAATAATCTTATGAGTACCATCTACCCTTACCAACACTTGCACAATTTGTTCTTCCTTGTCCAATAATTGGTCCTCCAAACTCTGTCGGGGTGCAATCACATCCTCTTCATCACCAACTCCCTCTCTCTCATCTCTGATACACATCTCCTAAGAAATTAGGTCAACCTCACAAGATATCTCATCCTCATCACTATCGGGTAGTGTCACATGAACTGCTTCCTCCCCTTGTATCATCATGTATCGTGTATGTGTTGCGGTATCCTCCTGTGTGTTATCACACTAAATTGCCTTGGGTATTTTAGTTTGTTTTTATCCTTTTTTAAGCCTTGGATTTTAAATTTTTTAAAGTTTCATCCCTTTAAAGTTTATGATTGGTAAGACCCCTTAGATGATTAAAGTTTTGAGTCTTAGCTTTAGTTTGATCCTCAAATGTATTTTTGGTCCTAGAACCATTTTAGCTCATGAATTGTTTTGGTCCCCTTCATGACTTGTCCCTAGGTCGATCGCTCCCATGATTAGACTGATGTGACACACCTTTCTCCTCACTCATGACCTCATAGGCATGCCTCATCGTCCTTGCTTACCTGTCCAATCATTTTTGAGTTGGAGCATTTCCCACTCATCAGGCAGTTCCATAGTGCCTTTCCCGTTCATCATATTCCCACCTCGAGTTATGATTTCCACGACTGATGTCATGTCCCTTGTTTTCAGTGCCAGAAGTTGGTTAAATATTCCTTCAAGATCTTGCATTTACGAGCCCTGGTAACGGTTTCTAAGTTTGAAAAACTCAACAGTGTTGCGCTGTGAAAATTCACAAGTTTTGATCAGGCGACAACAAGGCAAGCAAATCTGATGCTAAGAAAGATTTGAGGGCCGAAGTTTTCGCAATTTCATCCTGAGATTGCGTTGAAGATCTCAACAGGTGTCTACTCCACAGGTATCCCGTGTTGCCTCCTCTGCATATTAATTTTCACAGGAAATTTGTGCTCGGGTTTTTGGTTTGTCGAGCTTGCACAGTTGTAAAGGACCTGTCTTTGCATGGTAGCCTTGTCTTTTCTCTTTTTCAGACCTGTAAACTTCATTGCTTGTATCTAAGTCTGGTTACTGTTGCTTTCCTTAGCCATTGAAATTGCAAGCTCTCAAATAGTCTATCCTCTGCGTATGCGTTGCGCTACCCAGAGGCACTTCTTAAACCCTCTATGCTTCCCCTGTTTCCTTTCATCTTGGAGTTAGGCATTTTTACTCAATTGCAAAGAGCCAATTTTGAATTATCCCCTCACTGTCTACACTCTCAAATACATGTACAAGTCTAAGGGTGTAGTTTCCACAATTAAGCTTGGCTTACCAGCACCAACCTTTTCAAGTTTAAAAGGTCAGCCTTGAACATTTGAAGCCCACTTTAAAGCCTTCATGGTTATTACTATCCTATAAGACTTTAAAGGCGCTCATTCTAATCCATGGAGACTCCTCCATCGAGGAAGACACACAAAGGTGGCAAGGTGGTTAGGACAAAACCTGTGGACATGCATCTTTTTTACACTGAGCCCATGGCAAGAGAGGTCTTTCAAAGAGTAGGTTGCCTCTCTTTCTGCCAGAATATGCAGAGGGGCCACCCAGAGGTAGAAAAAGAGTTTTCATTACATTTTGATGGCAGGAAAACCAAGGTTGGGGATTTGGAATTTGAGGTGACTGAAGCCTCTATCTCAGCTGCAACAGGGATCCCCATTACAGGTGAAAAATGACTCAAAGTTCTTGGCACCGTTGTTAGGGACGATTTGAATACTTTTCCCTGGGATTAAACAACATAGTATGCTAGTTCTAAAGGTGCATTAGAACTCAGTATCTTGAAGATTGCAGCCTACACCTGGTGAATCCATTGTTTCAACTCTGGCACCTAAAGGCAGACTTACGAGACTAAATCCACAACTACCTTTGGTTCCATATGAGGCTGACCTAGAGAAAATAATCAAGAAGGGAAAAGCTTCTCTGAGAGGTTTTTCTGCTACTACTACAAGTGCTTCTGGTCAATTGCCTCATTCCACTCTTGATACTCCAATTGTTTTGTCATGTAAGATTTCTTTACCTTCTGTTGAAGTATCTAAAAAACTTGATTTTGAAGAATTTCATGTTGAATACTTTTCTTTTGAAACAGAATTGAAAGAAGAAAACATTGACATATTCTATTCCCCTGATATTGAGAAGTGTTTCAGTCTTGATAGTTTTGAAGACTTCCCTACTTTAGATTTTGCTACACCTCTTTCTGTTAAAACTTTCGCTGCCAAAGAAGTAGGAACTTCATCTTCTTTTCAGACCTTACCATCTTCTTCCAAGACTCATCCTTCTGTTGTGAAAACTGAAACCCCCCTTCATCCTTTCCTTCTTCTCCTAATCTACGCATAGTCAAGTCTCCTTCTCCTTCTTTTTCACCAAGAATCCAAAATCAAATGGCAGTTGTTAACCCCCCTGCAAATAGGATGGATGTCATAGTGGCTACAAGATATGCTCCTCTAGTCTTACCTCAGCCAGTGAATGCTCTCCCTCCTGGAGATTATTTGAAATACATGCCCAAGTTTACTGGAGAAGAAGATATAATAGCTAAGGAACATCTTGTTTCTTTCTATAGTTATGCAGATAACCAAAATATTGAAAATGAGGATGTGTGGATGAGGGTTTTTGTCCAAAGAATTTTTGGTGAGGCTAGGAAGTGGTTTAGGGGTCTGGCCCCTGGATCCATTACTGGTATTGAATCATTGGATGAAGCTTTCTTTAGGCATTGGGGGGACAAAAAGGACTTTTTGTACTACATCACCGAATTCGGATCCCTAAAAAGGAAAGAAGGAGAGTCTGTCTTTGAATTTTCTAAAAGATTTAACAAAATGTACAACAAGATCCCTGATGAGATAAAACCCACTGAAACTTCTGCAAAAATCACTTATGCCAGTGCATTTGATTCTGAATTTTGCCTCCTTTTGAGAGAAAGAAGGTCACCTTCCTTAGTTCGTATGCACGATGTTTCCTTAGAGGTAGAATCCAACATAGTGGCATCAGATAAGCTCAGGGGAAAATTTGATAGGGATAGGAGAAAAAACAGAGCTGAAGCTTCAACTTCCGATTCCTCTGTTGTCCATTCTCAAGTAGATGAGCTGACCAAATTAGTAAAATCTCTTTCCACTGAGATTGAGAAATTAAAATCAGAAGGGAAACAGACATATAGAAATGCTCAAAACACTGATAATAGAGCTAACTACATGAGACCAAATAATGCTCCCCAAATCTTTCCCAGAGATCCCAGAAACAGAGAAAGAGATGATCAGAGGGTACAAGTTCCTTTGCAAAATAATTTGGTTGTTGATAATGAAGAAGAGGTAGAAGTTGATCCTGAGATTCACTGCTTAGGTGACACATCCCCATCCCCACACTTGACTCAATCCTCTTATGAACAATCTTTAATGGATATTCAAATCAATGAGTTAAGTAAGGGAGAGAAAGCAAAAGAAAATGCTAGTAGATATAATCTGAGATGTAAGAAGAATGAAGAAAAAACAGATCCCCCTAATCATCCTGCTCAAAGAGAAGATTCAGCCAAGGCTATGACAGTGAGTAGTAAGGAAAAAGACTCTCAAAGCCCTCAAGTTCTGATCAAAAATCCTTTTCCTGAAACCAAAGAGATCTTGAAACCTTCTTCTTCTTTGAGTTTTGAGAATGAGATCCAGAAAATAAAGATCCATGTACCCTTTTTGGAATTGATAAAAAATGAAGAATTTAAAAAATACCTATCCAAAATGCTACAGCCTGAATCATCTCCAAATGCCACTGATTCAATAAATCTGCAAGATGAAAAAACAACAGTGATTTTAGGCCCTTTGATAGAAGACAGGGATGATTCATCCCCACCTTTCTATACCTCATTGAATATACATGATAAGGTGCTACACAATTGTCTCATGGATTCAGGGGCATCCCACAATCTTATGCCAAAATCTATTATGGATGAACTTGGGTTAGAAATCACAAAGACTTATCATGCCTTATATTCTTTTGACTACAGAAAAGTGAAGTGTCTTGGAGTCATTAAGAATATGGTGGTGACCTTATTTCAGTTGCCCATGAAGAGTATACTCATGGATATCGTGGTTGTTGATGTTCCCCCCAAGTTTGGCATGCTCTTATCAATATCCTGGATAAAAAGACTTGGGGGAACCTTGCAAATGGATCTCTCTTATGCTACTATTCCTATTTTTTGGGGAGAGCATAGAAGACTTTACAGGGAAGCTCAATTGGCTTACATCATTAGTGATGAAGCAAATCCCACAAATC
Organism: Picea engelmannii; assembly: GCA_009831015.1. NCBI lineage: Eukaryota > Viridiplantae > Streptophyta > Pinopsida > Pinales > Pinaceae > Picea > Picea engelmannii. Next base: position 594,552 of record ML781426.1, on the reverse strand, counting down.
ACCATGTTTTTGCTTTTGATACATATCTGAGATCTAGTATTTTGCAGCTCATTGATGCTCCTGAAGCCCCTTCAGAAATTAGAAAACAGTCCATCAAATTTTCTGAGGAGCCTCTTCTAACCACTTTTTTCTGGAAGATGTTTTTTGATGGAGCCTCTTCCAAGGAAGGTGTTGGTGTTGGGGTGATCTTTGTCTCACCAACTCAATAAACTATATCTTTGTCATATAAACTAGAATTTGAGACTAATAATAATATGGCAGAGTGTGAGGCTCTTGTCATGGGGTTGAGGGCAACTAAAGACATGGGGATAGAAGATCTATCAGTATTTGGGGATGTTGAATTGATAGTCCATCAGATTAAAAATCTTTATCAAACAAAGCACCCTAGACTTAGATCTTACAAAAATGAAGTGTGGGATTTGGTGGACAGTTTTTTCTTTGCTTTTAATATATCATTCATTCCTAGAGAAGATAATACCATGGTTGATTCTTCGGATGTATCAGCAAGCAACTTCAGAATTCCTATACCACCAAAAATCAAATATGATGTAGAAGTCAAATACAAGCCTTCTATACAAGACAATGTAAAATATTGGAAGGTGTTTGAAGATGATTTAGAACTTAAAATTTTTCTTGAGACTATTGATGAGTTTTCTGCATTACACATTGATCAGGATCATGATTCAGAAGTTACCCCTCATGCTGATGTTTTCCTCAACAAAATTGTTAATCATCATATTGTGCAGTTGCCTAGCAATCATATACCAAAGGGACTGGTTCCTTTGGAAATATTATTTGATGAGAATGATGTGGCATTGAAAGGGAAGGTATCCACTGATGATGCAGATATAACTGAGTGCAATGTGTCCATTGAAAAGGATCTGAAATATGTCAAATTCTCAAGCAGCCTATTAGAAGAGCAGAGGGAAGAATATACTAAGTTGTTGAAGGAATTTTCTGATGTATTCGCTTGGACTTATGAAGATCTCGGAACTTATGACACAAGCATAATAGAGCACAAGATCCCATTAAAAGAAAACACCAAACCCTTCAGGCAAAAGTTGAGGCAGATCAATCCTATGTTGATGCTTGTCATGAAGAAAGAAGTTAACAAGCTTTGATGAAAAAATTATCATTCCTTTGAGGTATTCTGAATGGGTATCCAATTTGGTCCCAGTAAGAAAAAAGAATGGAGAAATCAGACTTTGTGTTGATTTCCGAAATCTGAACAGAAGCTCAAAGAAGGATAATTACCCTTTACCCAAGATGGAGCACATATTACAGAAGGTGACAGGAGCAACCAGGATGTCTATGGTTGATGGATTTTCCAGATACAATCAGGTGTCTGTTTTTCTAGAAGATAGGGAGAAGACGACCTTTACCACTCCTTCGGGGACATTTATGTACGCTAAGATGCCCTTTGGTTTGATGAACGTAGGGGCAAATTTTCAGTGAGCTATGGATATAACATTTATTGGAGAAAAGGATAAGTTTGTTGTTATCTATTTAGATGACATAATAGTGTACTCTCAGTCTGATAAAGAACACTGTGATCACTTAATAAAGGTTTTCTTGAAATGCATAAAATTTGGCCTCTCCTTGAATTCGAAAAAATCATTGTTTGCCATGAAAGAAGGAAAATTATTGGGGCATATTGTGTCAACTGAAGGGGTAAGGATTGATTCCAGCAGGGTTGAGGCTATACAAACATTGTCACTTCCTAGATCTAAAAAAGAGGTACAATCTTTTCTTGGAAAAATCAATTTTTTGAGAAGATTTGTGTCAAATTTTGTTGAGTTGGTTAAGCATATCACAACCATGCTAAGGAAGGATAGTGAAATCAAATGGACTGTTGAGTCTCGTGATTATTTTGATCAAATAAAGAAAGTCTTGACTGAAGCCCTGGTTCTTGTCAGCCCTGACTACTCCAAGGAATTTCTTATTTTTTCTTTTGCCTCTTTTGATACATTAGCAGCAGTCCTATTGCAGAAGAATGTTGAACACTTAGAGAAACCCATTGCCTTTTTCAGCAGGGCATCGAGAGATGTTGAACTAAAATATGACATCATGGACAAACAATCCTATGCATTGGTTAAATCTCTTAAGTCCTTCAGAGTTTATGTCCTGCATTCAAGAGTTATTGCTTATGTCCCATCAGCTATTGTAAAAGAAATTCTTATTCAGCCTGATATAGACGGAAAAAGGCGCAACTGGATTGCTAAATTACTCGAATTTGATTTGGATATTAGGCCCACCAAATTGGTTAAAGGCCAGGGTTTAGCCAAGCTCTTGGCTGAATCAAATTGCTCAGCATTGGGGGTGAATTTCATCCACTCATGTTCAGAAAATCAGTAGGCTGAGATAACTGGTAAAGGTCCTCAAATCATCTCTACATTGGAAAATATCAGCTAGTACAAGGACATTATATTTTTTATGCAAAATTTACAGCCTCCAAGTGGTATGGAAAAGAACAAAGTGAGAGCCTTAAAACTCAAATCAATAAAGTACTACCTTGTTGATCAAATTTTGTATTGGAAGGATCCATTAGGAGTGATTTTGAGATGCCTAGACCCCCAAGAAGCCCAAAAGATTATGTTTGATTTTTATGACAGTTTATGTGGGGGGGAATCATTATTGGAGAACCACGACATACAAGATCCTCAGGTCTAGGTACTTCTGGCCCAATTTGTTCACTGATGTTTGTGCTAAGATCAGAGCCTGTGCTAAGTGTCAGAAGTTCTCCAGAAAGCAGTAGCTTAAGTCTTTGTCATTAAAGCATGTGGTAGCCTTAGGACCCTTCCAGCAGTGGGGCCTAGATTTTATCGGGGAAATCCATCCCACTTCCAATGGTCAACATATATGGATATTGACTGCTACAGATTACTTTACTAAATGGATTGAAGTTATTCCTACAAGGAATGCTTCACACAAAGTGATCATTGGTTTCCTGGAAGACATCATGGCAAGGTTTGGGTGTCCTGACATAATCGTCACTGATAATGCTGCATAATTCAAGGCTGAATCATTGATTTAGTTCTATGAACAGTTTGGGATCACTTTGATTCATTCTACCCCTTACTATCCTCATGGAAACGGGCTTGCAGAATCCTCGAACAAAAGCATTATAAAGATCATTAAAAAGTTGTTAGAGGATAACAAAAAGGCATTGTAACATCCCCAACCACCCACAGGCCAGGAAATGCCACTCGACACATATGCAAATGTTTTATAACGTCCCCGACCAACCATGTCGGGCCACGCTACTCCAGATAACACTTATGTTCTCTCATCACAGAGCTATGCCACATAAATTTTTCTAACTGCAACAAACCCAACGCCATGTTGAGCTATGCCACATAAATTTTTCTAACTGCATGTAATTAAATTATATACACACAAATCTCTTGTGGAAGAATTATGTACGGAACGTAAACAGACAAACACTTTATGTAAATGCATGAATTCATACTAAAATAAAAATAAACACAGACATGCAACATATACGGGAAATACCCATAAACATAGAGACGGTTATAAACATGCATAGGAGAAACCCACAAAAACACACACGTAAATAACAATGCAACATGTAAATATATCACACAATTGACACTTATCTTTGTAATAATATCACCAACTGCGTGCAGACCGTCCATGAACCTCCGATCCTTAGACCACATTGTTCATCACTCTCAACAGTGGGTCACCCCCGAGCTGGGACTAAACTCCACCCGAGTAAAGGGATTCCTAATAGGCTAAAGGCTCATGAACAACAGGAAAGACTTTGTCTCAGGTCCTCACTCAACTAACAACCTACAATCCCTCATTCCCCACATGCATGTCCTACCCAAGGAAGTGTGCCCCTTCACTGCTCAACAGTCCCTCGGCTGCCCCACTTCCCTTCTAGGGATTCAGCAACAGGCCGAACAGGAAGTCTCAGAGCCCTGTAGTTGTAGTTCAGCACCTTCAAGAAATCAATCCCTAGCAATTCTCTCACCTGGAGAATTGCTCACGGGCCTGACAACCCGCCTCTTCAATATTCCATGGGCCTGACAACCCGCTTCCTCAGTTCATCTCCCAAGCTAACCAGCTACGTCAACACCAAAAATGGCTATGGACACAGGTTCAGATACAGTGATGATGATACGAAAATTAGCTCAATGGGTGTGTGCATACTCATGGATGATTGATTGGATGGTGAAGAATGGCCAAGATGATGGTAACAATGATGGGGGTCCTCCAAATGAGCTAAGTCCCAACAATATGTATGCATTTTCCCAACTTGACACTTGTCATGTTGGGAGCTACTTTGGCCCACTTGGCCCCAACTTTAGAACTTAGGATAACATAATTATCCATACTTTATGATTTATTAAATATTAATATAATATTCCTTTTTTTCATCTCAAGCTTCCTATCTTAGCCCCTTTCCTTAACTTAGCCCCTCCCTTTACCTAACTAGTGGAGTTTAGTCCCCCATCTCTTTTATCGTGGTTTGTCTACGCGCATCGATGTATTTATATTAAATATGAGACATGTACAAAAACAGGTGCACTGGCCTTTAACATCTAGGCTCTCCAGCCTAATCAAAACATAAGCATCCTAGATTATAATAGCTGGCTCACCAGCCTATAAAACATATCATATACATAAAGTTTCACTGGCCTCAACAACATGCGCATTTAAGATGCTGCGTGTTGTATCCTGGAATGTGCACACATCCTCATTTTACTGTGCAGTACTTGCGCGCATTATGCCATGAAAGGTGCATCCACAATTATATCAAAACAACTCACCAGCTTAAGTACATTTGTATTTACATTTACAATGGGGTTCGGCCTTAGGGATATTACAATCCCCTCCCCTTATTTATGCATTGTCCTCAGTGCATCATGTACCCATGTACAACTCAATTTGAAAAATCCTCAAAAAGGTGTGGGTATTCTGCCTGCATTGCATCCTCATGCTCCCAAGTAGCGTCATCGGGACAGTACCAGGTCCATTGGAACTTTACAAGCCCTTTGGCTCAATTCCGGAGCTGTTTGATTTTCCGGTCTAGAATGCGCACCGGATGCACTTGAAAAGCGCCTTCTTGATCCACCTGAATCACATTCCAATCAATAACATGATTAGTATAAGGTATACATTTCTTTAGCAATGATACATGGAATACATTATGAATAGTCATAGATGCAGACAATGCAATCATATAAGCTACTGGACCAATCCTCTATAGGATTTCAAACGGCCCAGAATAGCGAGTTGCCAACTTTGAACAATTTCCCAACTTCAGGGAACTTTTGTTGGCTTTCACTTTCAAGAATACATGGTCGCCCACTTTAAATTCCCTATGATTTCTGCCCTTATCAACATAGATTTTCTGCCTGTCTTGGGCAGCCTTTAAATTTTGTTTTATTTTCAACATTTTCTCTTCCATTTCCCTAAGCAATTCTGGCCCAACCACTGTTCTATTTGATGGGTTATCCCATCTTACCGGTGTGTTGCACTTTTTGCCATAAAGTGCCTCAAATGGGCTCATCTTTAGAGATGTTTGGTACCCATTGTTATAAGCAAACTCTACCAAGTGTATGTAGTCTTCCCATTTTGATGGTTTATCCATCACATACATCCTCAACATATCCTCAATCACTTGATTCACCCTCTTTGTTTGTCCATCTGTTTTTGGATGATAAGTTGTACTGAAATTCAAATTTGTTCCAAATCCACTAATAATCCCTTCCAAAATTTTGAGGTAAATTTTGGATCTCTGTCAGACACAATTGTCTTGGGTATGCCATGTAATCTAGCAATTTCCCTCATATAAACATCAACAATGTTCGTTGCCTTGTAAGTGAGCTTAATTGGAATAAAATGGTCAGCTTTAGTAAGCTTATCCACCACTACCATGATATAATCGTTTTGCTTGTTTGTTCTGGGCAGTTTGGTAATGAAGTCCATGGTTACAATTTCTCATTTCCACTCAGGAATGGGTAATGGTTGTAGCAAACCAGCTGGGTGTCTATGCTCAGCCTTTACTTTTTGACATTCCAAACATCTGGCAATAAAATTAACAACCTCTTTCTTCATGTCTGGCCAATAATATTGGCTCTTGACAACTGCAATAGTTTTATGATATCCTGGGTGCCCAACATAAGGCACATTATGCATTTATCTCAATATCAGATTTTTCAACTCCTGGGAATTTGGTACATAAATTCTGCCCCTGTACATGAGAATTTCATCCTTATCTAGTTTGTATTCTTCAATTTTTTGCTGCAAATTACCTTGTTGTAGTTTTGCCACTAAATCCTTGTATTGTAAATATGATTTGGCAGTCTCTATAATTATGTGTTTCAAATCTGATTGATACATGCTAATGGTTGTAGCATGCATTTCATGCACTCTTCTACTGAGTGCATCAACCACTTTGTTCTCTTTCCCCTTGATATGGTTTATATCAAAGTCACATTCGCTTAGAAATTMTAACCATCTGCTTTGCCTAGCATTTAAAGTTGGTTGATCAAACAAATATTTCAAAYCATTGTGGTCTATCCTCATCTCAAACCTTTTCTCCATGAGGTAGTGTCTCCATTTCCTCAAGGTATGTACTATGGCTTCCAACTCCAAATCATGAGTGRCATAGTTTCTTTCATGCTCCTTCAACTTCCTTGATTCATAACATATAAAAAACCCATTTTGACTGAGGACTCCACCAAGTCCCTCTTTACATTTRTCTGTGCATACAATGAAGTCTTCATTTGGGTCTGCTATCCTTAATATTGGAGCACTTGTTAATAATTGTTTCAAGTCTTGGAAATTCTTTTCACAATCCAATGTCCACTGAAACTTCACACCCTTTCTTTGCAAGGAAGTGATTGGGTGTGCAATCTTTGAAAATCCTTCTATAAATCTCCTATAGTATCCTGCAAGGCCCATGAATGATCTCACCTCTGTCACATTCTTTGGCACTGCCCATTCTCTAACAGCTTCTATCTTCTCGGGATCCACTGTTATCCCATCCTTTGAAATGATACGACCCAAATAGTGAATTTGTTTTTGATAAAATGAGCACTTGCTCAATTTGGCATACAATTGATGCTCCCTTAATACTTGAAAAACCATCCTCAAATGATGTTCATGCTCTTCCTCTGACTTGGAATATATGAGAATGTCATCCAAAAAGACAATAACAAACTTGTCTAAATATTCTCGGAAAACACCATTCATTAAGCACATGAAAACAACTGGTGCATTTGACAACCCAAATGGAACCACTGTGAACTCATAATGACCATACCTTGTCCTGAAAGCGGTCTTCCTAACACCTTCCTCTTTAATCCTGACCTGAGATATATATTTGAAAATATCTTTGCATCCTTCAATTGATAAAAAAGATCATCAATCCTTGGTAGAGGATACTTGTTCTTAACAGTCACTTTATTCAACTGTCTGAAATCAATGCACAATCTTAATGTTCCATCTTTCTTCTTCACAAACAAGACTGGGGCACCCCAAGGTGACACACTTGGGCGTATATACCCCTTCTTCAGAATCTCTTCAAGTTGCATTTGCAACTCCTTCAGCTCTGGTGTACTCATTCTGTAAGGATTCTTTAACACTGGAGCTGCTCCAAGAATTAGATTAATAGAGAAATCAATGTCCCTCCTTGGGGGTAGTCCTGGTACCTCCTTGAACACATCTTCAAAATCTTCCAGGACTGCATAATATTCCAAATTTGGCACCTTATCTTTAGGTGTCTCCTCCATATGAGTTGCAAATATTTGACACCCTTTTCTGTAACATTTCTTCAGCTGCAATGTTGAAATCTCTCTGATGGTTACTGCCCTGGGAATTCCCTGCACTTTCCTTAGTTTCCCTTCCTCATCCAAGCAAGTAAATGCTTTGTTATGACAGTCTATGAGAGCATGATGTTGGTCCAACCAATCCATCCCAATTAGACAGTCATAGGAACCTAAAGGCAAGATGTTCAAATCTACCATGGTGTTCAGTCCATTCATGTCCATAAGACATGACTTAACCATCTCATTAACTTTTCTTCTGGCTCCTGTAGCTAGCTGCACCAACCAAGATTTCCCATGCTTGCTTCTTGGCAAATGCAAACTTTCCACCATCTTAGGATCTATATAACTATGATTAGCTACTGAATCAATTAAAATAGCAATGGTTTGGTTGTTGATCATACCTTCCACTTCAATCATATGTGACTGATACTCTGCTTGCTTGTTGTTCAGGGCTGCATAGATCCTGGGTACCTTTCTGCCCATGTCCTCCACTGTTTCATCTTGTTGTACATTGTGAATAGTCCTTCCTTTTTCACCTCTGTGAGGACAATCTATGAACATGTGATCCCCTTTACAACCCCAACATTGAATAGGTAGTCACCTTGGCCTTTGACTCCCTATGTCAATTGTTCTGGGTTTTTTAGGAGTTTGTTGTCCCTGAGGATTGTTTTTGAAGATTGGTGGCTTGTATCCTTTCTTCCTCTTATCTACCTTGAATTTCTTTTTGTCTTCCCAAGCTTTTTGTAATGTTGGCCTTGATTTTTGTTGATCATATAGGCATTTAGCTCTCCTTATGGTCTCGTCCAATGTCTTGGGATCATCATAGTGTATTTTGTCACTGATAATTGATGGCAATCCATTCAAATAACTTTGAATTTTTACTGTCTCATCCTTGATGAAAGAGACATACTTCAACAGTTCTAAAAACCTTCTCTCATATTCATCAATGGTCATACTCCCAAGCTTTAGTTCAAAGAACTCTTTCATTTTCTTATCATAGTATCTCTTAGTCAAGTATTTCTTCTCAAAATACCTCTTGAACTCCCTCCAAGTAACACTTTTCTCTTTAATGTGTTGCACCTGCACAAGCTGATCCCACCACACGGATGCCTTTCCCTTGAGTTGATAGATGGAAATTCTACCCTCTGCATGAGAACAATAATTATGCAATTGAAAATACTTTCTCATGCCCAACAACCATGTTTCTGCATCTTCATCCTTCTTGTGCTCGTCATCAAATGTAGGAGGTTTGATTTTATTCATTTCTCCTCGTAGCTCATCCACCCCAGACCTCTTTGTGATTTCTGACAGGGGATGGACTTGAGCTACTATATTATCTCTTATTGGAATTCCTTGGGGAGTGGTGGTGATGCCTGCTAACACTTCTTGTTTTTCTTTTCTCATCATGAGACCTGTGATTTCTTGACTTGCTCGAGCCACTCTCCTTATCCAATTTCTTTTCTATTATGTTCAAGCTCTCCAATAACTTCATGTTGAAGTCATCCTACTGATCCTTGGCTCTCATAAGCCTTTCATTATCATCTTAATGGCTTTGAACACCCTTCTGTAAATTTTTAATGGTCTCTGCCATATTCATGTTTTCATCCCTTTCTTCTCCATGTCCATTGGAGTTTGTTCCTTCAATGCTCAAATGGACATCCATCCCTCTGACTTCATCTTCCTAATTGTAATTCCCTTATGCCTCTTCCATTATTCTAGACTCTAGTCTGATCTTGATCTAGTTGTTGTTAACTCTGCAAAATGTGCAGCCAACAAAACTTTGTCAGGCTAATTGTTTCATCAATTTCATGAAAATATGAACCATTCTGGTTCAATAATATATATCAGAATTCTTTCTTCTAATTTCCTGGAAATTTGAATGCCTTGATCAATTTTATGGGTGGATGATTATATTCCACTATCCAATACCTTTCCAACGCCTGCTCACATGCTCAATTCCAAGTCTTGAGCAGAAAATTATGGCTCCATGGAGCTAGTTGGGTCTTATAATTTACACTTCACTGTTTCTGTTGTTCTTCACCTTCAAACAACTTCGCACACGCAAATTTCAATCTGTGCACCCATATTTTCCATGCACTGTAATCCTCATAAGGTAAATCATGCTTCGTGCATTTTAAAACCACTATGTATCACTTCTTTGTCGCGCCAATAACTTGCACACACTTTTGTGTCGCGAGCCAATAACTTGCACGCATTACTTTTATGTCGCGTGCCAATAACTTCCGCACACTACTTTTATGTCTCACGCCAATATCCACCGCGGGCAGATATTCCGCGCACATCTCAATCGATGCACTACACCATGCCATAGTTTAGTATGTCTCCACTGCGCATTAAAACTCTGCGCGCACCACTAACAAAACTGTCGCGCGACAACATATATTCACATTGCGCGTGCAACTACCAAACTCCACTGCACTATGCCAATACGGTGTGCACCACGTGCGCCATTATTATGAATGTCCACATCGCACACACTTATTATTCGTATGCACACTACGCAATGCCAAATTTAGCGTGCGCACCCGCATACCAATATTTTCCTGCGCGACGTCAAAATTTTCCGCGTGCATCAGCATGCCAATACCTTGTCGCGTAGTGCCAAAATTTACCTATCACAAGCTTTCCACTGCGCATCATGCATTTTTAGTGCACCCACCTGTGCACATTCACCTTTGTGCACATCAAATCCTCGTGAATTCCGCTGCAGAAATTGGGGCTTATTTTTTATTTATTTTTTTAACTTTTCCCAATTTACCATAGACATTTTGTAACCACGAAATTCGTTCAATTTCACCCCAAAAACACCAGTTCAACCTCTATAACAACATATCGTTGTGGGTTGACATTTTTGGAACAAATTTCTCCAAAATCAATTCCCGAATTGAGAATTTTATTTACTAATCTCGCTCCAACTGTCATGGCTTCACTGTAACTTCAAATTCGACCAATTCCAGGTTCGAATTTGCTAGAACAGATATTAATCAATAATATCTCACCACTTGGTCGAATTTATCCATTTCCCCATGAATTTACCAACCGAAATTGGGGATTTTTCCCCATTTCAATCCCATATTGTAGCTAGACGCTCCGTAACTCGAAATTTGGCCATTTCGAAATAACTCCTTTGAATAATTTCGCCTCAACTCAACTCGTTTGGCCCATTCAGGCTCAGTGTTGAAAATTGAAGCTTTGATACCAATTTGTAACATCCCCAGCCACCCACAAGTCGCAAAATGCCACTCGAAACATCTGAAAACGTTTTGTAACGTCCCCGACCAACCATGTCGGGCCACACTACTCCAGAGAACACTTATGTTCTCTCACTGCGGAACATACTATAACAAACCCAGTGTCATGTTGAGCTATGCCACATAAATTTTTCTAACTGCATGTAATTAAATTATATACACTCAAATCTCTTGCGGAAGGATTATGTACGAAATATAAATAGAAAAACACTTTACGTAAATGCATGAATTCATACTGAAATAATAGTAAACACAAACATGCAGCATATACGGGAAATACCCATAAACATAGAGACAGTTATAAACATGCATAGAAGAAACCCACAAAAATACACACGTAAATAACAATGCAACTTGTAAATTTATCACACAATTGACACTTATCTTTGTAAGAATATCACCAACTGTGTGCAGACTTTCCACGAACCTCCCAGCCTTAGACCACACTGTTCATCACTCTCAACAGTGGGTCACCCCCGATCTAGGACTAAACTCCACCCGGGTAAAGGGATTCCTAACAGGCTAAAGGCTCATGAACAATAGGAAAGACTTTGTCTCAGGTGCTCACTCAACTAACATCCTACAGTCCCTCATTCCCCACATGCCTGTCCCACCCAAGGAAGTGTGCCCCTTCTCTGCTCAACAGTCCCTTGACTACCCCACTTCCCTTCTAGGGCTTCAACAACAAGCTGGACATGAAGTCTCAGAGCCTTGCAGTTGTAGTTCAATACCTTCAGGAAATCAATCCCTAGCAATTCTCTCACCTGAAGAATTGCTCATGGGACTGACAACCTGCCTCTTCAATATTCCATGGGCCTGACAACCCGTTTCCTCGGTCCATCTCCCAATCTAACCAACTACACCAACACCAAAAATGGCTATGGACACAGGTTCAGATACAGTGATGATGGTACGAAAATCAGCTCAATGGGTGTGTGGATACTCATGGATGATTGACTGGATGGTGAAGAATGACCAAGATGATGATAAGAATGATGGGGGTCCTCCAAATGAGCTAAGTCCCAACAATATGTATGCATGTCCCTAACTTGACACTTGTCATGTTGGGAGCTACTTTGGCCCACTTGGCCCCAACTTTAGAACTTAGGATAACATATTTATCCATACCTTATGATTTAAGAAATATTAATATAATATTCCTTTTTTTGGCTCAAGCTCCCTATCTTAGCCCCTTTCTTAACTTAGCCCCTCCCTTTCCCTAACTAGTGGATTTTAGTCCCCCATCTCTTTTATCATGGTCGGTCTGCATGCAACGATGTATTTATATTAAATATGAGACATGTACAAAAACAGGCGCACTGGCCTTTAACATCTAGGCTCTCTGGCCTAATCAAAACATAAGCATCCTAGCTTATAATAACTGGCTCACCAGCCTATAAAACATATCATATACATAAAGGTTCACTGGCCTCAACATCACGCGCACTTAGGATGCTACGCACGGTATCTTGGAATGTTCACACATCCTCATTTTACTGCGCAGTACCTGCACGCATTATGCCATGAAAGGTGCATCCAAAATTATATCAAAACAACTCACCAGCTTAAGTACATTTGTATTTACATTTACAATGAGATTCGGCCTTAGGGATATTATAGGCATGGGACTCAAAACTCAAATTTTCTTTATGGGCTGACAGAGTGACAGTAAAAAGGTCCCTGGGACTTTCCCCTTTCCAGCTGGTGTATGGAGTTGAAGCCATTTTTCCTTCTCAGCTTGCCTTACCTGTCGCAAAATTCTTCCAAGATTATCAAGGGGAACCTGATCATATGATCAGAAGGATTCAATAGCTAGTTGAAGTGCAGCAGACTCGGGAGCATCTTGTAGACAAATCATATGACCATCAACTAAAAATCAAGCAGGCTTCGACAAAAAGGTGAACAAAGAGGATTTTCAATTGGGCGATCTAGTGCTTAAGTGGGATGCACCGAAGCAAGATAAAGGCAAGCACGGTAAATTTGAAGCTTTATGGATCGGTCCTTTCAAAATATTTGAGGTATTCTCTAATAACACTTTCAAGTTGCAGAATATGGAGAATGAAGAGGTTTTTGGCGGCCTTGTCAATGGGCATTTCCTGAAAAAGTACTTTTCTTGAACCTTGAGTGGCTCTTCTTGTCATTGTAAATATCATTTTCTTTTTATTTTTGTTTCAATAACTAACCCCATAGCCCTAGGATAAGGCACTAAATCTACTCATTCTTGGTAGCCCGCAGGGGGCATTCCATCCCCTATGGAGCCAATGTTATCACACTAAATTGCCTTGGCTCTTTTAGTTTGTTTTTATCCATTTTTAAGCCTTAGATTTTAATTTTTTTTAAGTTTCATCCCTTTAAAGTTTATGATTGGTAAGACCCCTTAGGTGATTAAAGTTTTGAGTCTTAGCTTTAGTTTGATCCTCAAATGGATTTTTGGTCCTAGAACCATTTTAGCTCATGACTTATTTTGGTCCCCTTTATGACTTGTCCCTAGGTCGATCCCTCCCATGATTAGACTGATGTGACACACCTTTCTCCTCACTCATGACCTCATAGGCATGCCTCATCGTCCTTGCTTACCTGTCCAATCATTTTTGAGTTGGAGCGCTACCCACTCATCAGGCAGCTCTGTAGCGCCTTTCCCGTTCATCATACTCCCACCTCGAGTCATGATTGCCACGAATGATGTCATGTCCCTTGTTTTCAATGCCAGAAGTTGGTTAAATATGCCTTCAAGATCTTGCATTTACGAGCCATGGTAACGGTTTCTAAGTTTGAAAAACTCAAAAGTGCTATGCTGCGCAAATTCACAAGTTCAGATCAGGCGAGAACAAGGCAAGAAAATATGATGCTGAGAAAGATTCGAGGGCTGAAGTTTTCGCAATTTCATCCTGAGATTGCGTTGAAGATATCAATAGGTGTCTACTCCATAGGTATCCCGTGTTGCCTCCTCTGCATATTAATTTTCACAGGAAATTTGTGCTCGGGTTTTTGGTTTGTCGAGCTTGCATAGTTGTAAGGGACCCGTCTTTGCATGGTAGCCTTGTCTTTTCTCTTTTTTTTAGACCTGTAAACTTCATTGCCTGTATCTAAGTCTAATTACTGTTGCTTTCCTTAGCCATTGAAATTGCAATATCTCAAATAGTCTATCCTCTGCGTATATGTTTCGCTACCCAGAGGCGTTGCTTAAACCCTCTCTGCTTCCCTTGTTTCCTTTCATCTTGGAGTTAGGCGTTTTTACTCAATTTCAAAGAGCCAATTTTGGATTATCCCCTCACTGTCTACACTCTAAAATACATGTACAAGTCTAAGGGTGTAGTTTCCACAGTTAATCTTGGCTTACCAGCACCAACCTTTTCAAGTTTAAAAGGTCAGCCTTGAACATTTGAAGCCTGCTTTAAAGCCTTCATGGTTATTACTATCCTATAAGCCTTTAAAGGCTCTCATTATAAGCCATGGAGACTCCTCAATCGAGGAAGACACACAAAGGTGGCAAGGTGGTTAGGACAGAACCTGTGTACATGCATATTTTTGACACATAGCCCATGGCAAGAGAGGTCTTTCAAAGAGTATGTTGCCTCTCTTTCTGCCAGAATATGCAGAGGGGCCACCCAGAGGTAGCAAAAGAGTTTGCATTAAATTTTGATGGTAGGAAAACCAAGGTTGGGGATTTGGAATTTGAGGTGACTGAAGCCTCTATATCAGCTGCAACAGGGATCCCCATTACAGGTGAAAAATGGTTCAAATCCATGGCTTTGAGTTCAGCCTATGCTAAAGATCTCTTTAAACCTGAATATCAAGCCAATGATTTGTCTAAAAGTATGTTGAGTCAATTGATTGAACAGTTTGATGGAATATTGAAGATCATACAGAGATATTTTACATGTGAAGGGAGATTTAACACATTGTACCAGTACCATATAAGGTTGTTGTTACATTTTACTGGTAAGGTTGAGATGAATATTCCCTATACTTGTTAAGGAGCATAGGTAAGATGTCAGATAGGATAAAATCCAAATCTAAGGATGTGGATTCTAGCCTTTTCCACTTTGGATTGATCAGGATGCTAGTCTCTGAGGAATTGGGTAAGAAAAAGATTTCATGGGAGCATTTTGTTGTTACTTCTCATTTCAAGTTGGATCTAGCATAAAATCCTCAATCACAGAAGACAAGTCCTGTGTCACCCACCAGTGCTACTAAAGAAGGGACCAGTAGGAAGAGAAAGAGCAGATCCTTTGTTCAAGTTTCAGAGGTCAGCAAGCAGGTCACAAGAGCTGAGGAGGAAGTTTGTCCTTCTCCACAAATATATTTTTCACCACCTCCTCCACTAGGTTTAGAAGAGGTGCCTTCTTCTACCAAATCTACATCCAAGAAAGGGAAGAAGCTACTCTTTCCCTCTTCTCCTCCAGCAGTCGAAATCAAGGGTAAAAGACCTTTCACAAGGTCATCAATTCCTAAGGAGGCTTTCAAAGAGCAGTCTTTACCAGAAACCCCTATTCAAAAGAAGAAGGGAAAAATAATTGAAAATCCTATGGAAGATAAACCAGAAACCCCTATTCAAAAGAAGAAGGAAAAAGGCATTGAAAATCCTGTGGAAGAGAAACAAGAAGCCCTTGTATAGAAAGGGAAGGGTAAAGGTACTAAAAGACCTTTGGAGAGAAAATATGAAACCTCTGTGAAAGATTTTGAGAAGCCTGTGGAAAGAAAAGAAGAAGCCCCTGTGCAGAGGAAGAAAGGTAAAAGCAAATCCACCAAGAAACTTGATGAGGTAGACAAGACAATTCCCATGCAGGTGGAAGAAGAGACTGAGAAAAAACCTATTGAGACTGTGCATAACACTACTCCTCCTGACAGTCAGACCTTCAAGAGACTTATCAGGAAACTTAGAGAGTCAAGAAAAGAGATGGCTCAATTGAAAAAGGAAGCCATGTCTGACAAAGCCAAGATGACAAAGCTTATGGATGGCTATAGTCACACCCTTGACTTGGCAAGGTTTGCAGCAAGAAGCGCCCAACCCCTTCATAGACAACTAAAGAATCTTTACAGGAAAAACAAAGGCTTCCAGTCTCATAATAGGAAGCTAAAGGTAGAGATGAAGCACTTTCAAGATGAGGTAGCCCAAAGAAATTTATAGGTGTTGGTTGAAGTTGCCATTGAGAATGAAAAACCAGCAGCCTAGGAGAGCATAGCTACACTGGAAAAGCATGTCAATGCTAAGAAGAAGAAGTCTGTTGCGCCAATTGAAGATCCTCTTTCTACCAGAAAGAGTGTGAGGTTAAGTGTCAAGATGACAAAATAGCTGGTAAAAGGTAAGCCCCATTTTTGAGGATGGTTCCTTTTTGGGACGATTAATTGATATTCAAATATTACCTCTGCCATCTATACAGGCTTCTAAGCGTTTAACTATCAAAGTTTTGTGTTTTTTGCTAAGTGTTGACTCCCTAAATGGTAAAATGCACTACCTTTTGCACTGCCTAGACACCTAATTAAAAGGGGTTTGATATCATGAAAGGCCATCAATTTCTCTGCACATGTTCCATATTGAAGGTGTTGTGTTTTTTACAATGCTACCTAGACCTACACATAGACGCAGCATAAGTGAGGCTACCTACAGGCGCTACCTAATATTTGGCAGAGAACAGAGTTGGCATACAGGCGCAACACAGTGGCTCTACATAGAGGCGCTACCTAATATTTCACAGAGAACAGAGTTTGCACACATATGCTGCACAGTGGTGCTACCTACAGGTGCTACCTTTTCTCCTTGTAGTGCGCTACCCGAATTTTCTACCCAAGGAAGCGGCCAACAAACACCAAGGATCTGGGAGGACCAAGTTAACAACTTTTGGATAAATTGATGATGAAGAAGGTTGTAGAAACATCAACTGGCATGATGGAGACAACCACGTGCTTTGAAAGACACATGGAAAACAAGGAGTTGCGCAGCAAAAGGGAATCAAATCGGTTTGAAGTTCGATTGGATTAGTCACCAACATTTTCCTATTTTATAGCATATGTTGTTAAGTAAGTTGTTAGATCAAATAAATGTTTAGAGATTTTCAAGGGAAGGAGGCCAGCTCGTACCTCCAGTTGTTGCCTCCCTTTTGTTATAAATAGATAGATCAAATGCTTTAGTTGGTTCGGATGGTTGAGCAAGGCTCCCTTAGACTGTAATATTTTGATGAAGTAACTGTGATCTAGTGATGTACTAGACTTAAGACATTTTGACTAATAGAAATCAGATTCTCTTTAAGCTTATTTGCTTCTGATGCTAATTTTTCATTCTTTGAATGATTCACTTGAATGATTGTGGTGATGTTATGATGGATGTTTGATCATTATGTTATCATGATGTTTATTTAGCTTCCTTAGTTTCTTAGTTCAAGAAGATCTTGTGTTAAGAAACTTTCCTCCTTAGGCTTTTGTAGACCTGATGTTTACAGTAGCCCCTACACTTCTCTTATTCAAGTCTTCCCTCTATTCATACTTACTCCAAAACTACTGATTAAAGTTAGCCAAGACCTTGATTGTTGGTGCATGCTAGCCCTGTTATCTGAGTTAGAACATTATCATTTGAGTCCTTTTCCATTTGACCCTTTAAAAACCCTTACATTCACTTATAAACCTGATGGGTACTGGGCTTGCCTTCCATGCAATCTGAAGGTGACTCCTAGTGCTAACACTATGCACTCACTCTATTGGTGTCATTTGAACCAGGATCCCACACATATATAATATATCCATGCCAACAATCAACGGATGCATCCCTGTCACTATCGCCTAGTCCCTAAAGCATGGGCCCACTGACTACTTCTGCAACTACCACTAGAGCCTTTAATGGCCCCTCCACAAAAGGTAACTCATAACCTCCATACTTCTCAACATGTATATAGTCAACCATCTCTGAGTCATGCTTCCCCTCCTGTACCCGTAAATATAAATGAGGTTCCTCCTTTGCATGCTCTTCCACTTTGTCCTCAACCCGAGAGCTTATAGGTGCAATATGTTATTCTTCTTGATCTAAATCCTCATATGGAGGAAGAGAGCTTGTGAACATGGTCTCATTTTCTTTAGGACTCCCACCTGGTAATTTATTTATGCTTTCCTCATGCTCTTTTGTATGTTGATCTGAGGTTGTTGATTTACCACCCTCTAAACCAAACTCCTCATAGAGGCTCTTGGATACATCCTTTGTAGATCTACCCAATCTCTCTGTGTTTCATGATTTAGATTGTCTTGAAGCATTAAATTGTTGTAATATATGCTTTATTATTTCTTGTGTCTGGAGAAGTTTCACCATTAACTCCTCCCTCGTAGGCTTCACCTCCTTTATTGGTGAGGCTAGAAGGAAAGTAGGTAATAGTCTGCCATTTATGATTCTAGCCATTTATGTAACCCTTTCAACCTAATGTATGTACCTAGAATGACACACTCCAAGCTGAAATATACCTACTATCTAGAGTCATTTTATTAATTATGGTGACATTTTCCTCTAGTTCTTCTATAATAAACCGTGCGACTTTTTCTCGAAAAACCCTGAAAATTTGCCAAAATTAAAATGATGATAACTGTAGCTTCGGGACTCTGTTTCTGATGATTTTTTTTTTTTGAAATTGGGAATTTTCCGAGAGGAATTCAAATACCCAATTTGTTTTGGCAAATTATTCTATGAAAGTTTCATATCTGAGCCTGAAGTGTGCAGCCCCCTTTTTTTTCCAAAAAATATTCTGCAAAAAGACCCCAATTTTTTTTTTCCTTCTCTAGCCAAGGAAAGTGCTCTGATGCAATCATGGGCTGACAATATCACCAACTATGATAACACTGTAATATCCCCAATATAATGGGATGATATATTATGTCCTTATGTGTAATAAATTTTCTTGATGCTCTAATCTGGTTGAAAATTTTTCACAAATAGTTTGTGTGCATTCTACTAATAGACATTTTTTCCAAACATATTGCATGTAATTAAAATTCACCAGAAATATAAAAGACAATAGGTGGTATTTTATTATGAAATAATATATTAATACAATGATCAAAGGTTGCTATGACAACTACAATACATCAATGTAAAACACACAATACAAGCCAAAAAACTGGAATCATGTCATGGCCCCCTCAACATATGAGATCCAACCCTCCAAGTGCCACAACCTCTCCAAGAAGATCAGTGCAATCCAAAACTAAAAACAAACCCAAAATGAAGCTCCAATGAAGATCCTGGATGGATCCTCCTCCTTGTCTATCTAGGGTGGATATTGCACCACCGAAACCAAACCAATAATGGAAGGGTTTTGCCCAAAACCCCAACGAAAACATTGGCTACAAGAGCACTCCAATAAGATATCAAATCATAATCATAATCATAAGTGAGGGGTTAACTTTCTTTAATACTTTTCCAACCCCTTCTAGATCCTTCCTCCATGCCTTCTAGAACTTCCCCTTTTGGACTAAATTAACTCTTCTATAATTTTACCCTTTTTAACTAAATCAAATATAATCCTTATTTCTCATTCAATTATTTTTTTTGTGAATAAAAAAGTGGATCCTTATATTTATTTTAGCTGAAGGCTTACAAAAAGACATGCATCCTATATACAAAAATGCCTGCGGCTGAAGGTCTAATTGATTACATTGCTCTTCTTGGTTTCCTGAGGTCCAAGCCCCCGAAACCATCAGATCAGATCAACGGTCCTCGATGGCCCACAACTAACGGCTGAGATCCTCTTCTTGACTTTGCACTTCGCGTTGACGGAGGAATGGCTTGCATTGTTTTCTCGAAACCCTTGAAATTCACTACGGTTGTATTGCGAGTTCTCATTTCGCAACTGTTGGCTGCTCCAGATTTTGGGATTTTGCGCCTCGGGATAGTGAAGAACTGAGTGTTCCACTTCTTCCGATACCCGAAATTGCGAGTCCTTCGGGACTAGATCGACGGTCCAGATTTTCGCAGGGTCAACGTTCCAAATCCTCTCTCTCATTTCGTGATTTCTCATTTCGTGACTTCGCGACTTGGGCAGATGACTCCTTCCGAGCTCCTAACTCCCCATTGTCGAGTTCCCGAAATCATTTGTCGACAGTCCAGATCTCCTCGAGCACCAATGGTCCAGATCTCCTCGAGCACCAATGGTCCAGATCTCCTCGAGCACCAATGTTCCATATTCTCTTGCAACTTCGCGACTTTGGGAAACAACATCCTTCGTGCTTCGGACTCCTGATTTCCAAGCTCCCAAAGACATATGTCGATTGAATATCTTTTGCACTGATTCTTACGGTTGCCCTCTCTCCTAAGCTTCTGATCATTTATGTTTTGGAAGAATTTCTAAGTAGACAGAGGTGGAAACCCATCCGGATTAGGGCCATCCAACTGGGCAAGCTCCTTGCAGAGGGGTGAACTTTTGGACTGCCTGGAATCATGGAGAATGATCTACTGCATAGAGTCAACCCCTACATTAGCCAGTCTGTCTGCACTTCACCGAATGTGTGAAGGGGTTAGAGTTAGAGAGGGTTTGAGAAGAGGGCCAAGGAGGTGCCAACTGGGAGTGATTTTCCCTAGATCTCTGTCATTCAAGATTTTTGTTGCCAAGTCTATTATGATTTTGGAGTCGCCTTCAATGATCAGACAAGTGAGGTTTTGATCTAGAGCCATTTGCACTCCTTTGATGAGACCCCAAATTTATGCTGAGTTATTGGTGTCGCATCCGAGATTTTATGCAATGAGGCATTGTATTTGACCCAAGCTTTTTCTTCTGACCCCTTTGTAACCTGAGTGTCCTGGATTTCCTTTTGATGCACCATAAAAGTTTACCTTATAGAATATTGGTGGGGGGGATCCACTTAGAGGGACTGAAGGCTTTTTAAATTAGGGGGGGTTGCTGAGGAGGGGTGGAGTGAGAAAACAAGAAGCCTCAAGAGTTGAGGAGCGAGAGCTCACCTAGGTCAGTGGGGAAGTCTTCCTTGGTCCATAATTGTAGCTGAAGAGTTTCCTGGAGATGTAGGAGGATTGTGTTCCAGAGGAGGGTGGGAGGAGAGGGTTGGGATTGAAAGATTCTTTTGTTCCTCTTTTTCCATAGTTGCCAAACTATAAATACTGGTAGGAGTTGCCAGGTTTTGTTCAGGATAGGACTTTTGAAGGAGCTGGAGCCCCAATCCCTGGTGGTTCTTATGATGTTGTTTTTTACTCGTTTGGTTCTTCTCATGAACAGAGTGGCCTGGTTCCAGATGTTCTCACTGAATGGATAGCTATTTAGGAGGTGCTCCATGGTTTCTGCCTAGAGATGGCAGATTGAGGGGCCAGTGAAACCTCGTCTTTGAATATTGTCCCAGGTTAAGATCTTGTTCTGGAGTAGAAGCTAGAGGAATGTAGAGATTTTGGGCCAGAGTTTTGATTTCTATATTGTTGTCCAGATGTTGTCTTTCTGAAGATTGTGGAATTTATCTTGAAGAGTGTATCCCTCCTTGAGAGTAAAGCTTCCATGAGGTGTGTATCCCCATATGAGACTATCTTGGTATGTGAGTTTTCGGATTCACCTTTGGGTTGTAGCTTGTTTACAGTGTTGCAGATCACAATCCATTACCACTTGGAGTTCATGATGAGTAGATTTCCATCTTCGCCAGGGAGAGCTGCTGGAGGTGTTTGTCCACAGATATACTACTTTGAGAGTGGCAAGATCTTGAATGTGATTTTCGTAGGATTGTATATTTTCTTCCAGTTGAAGGGGTGGAATTTGCTGCCAGAAATCTGTCCACAATAGGGCATTATGGACATTGTGAATTTCCCAGAAAGCATGTTCCTGTATGAGTGGCCGATTTTTCCAAGCTGCATTCCAGATGTTGGAGCCCTGAATTTTCTCCTGTATTCTTATAATTTGACTTTGGTGCATGTTTGGGGCATATTTGCATTTCGAGAGTTTTGCCCGGATCTCTACTGGTGTTTTGAGCCATCTCCACCAAATTCTTGCTCCCATGGTACTATTTAATTTTCCAGGGTCCTGGAGGCCCAAACCACCTGAAGATTTGGGCTTGCAGACTTTGTCCTAGTTGACTAGGGCCCATTTTTTGTTCGGGTTGTGTCCATGCCATAGAAAGTTTCTTTGCAAATTCCTTATTTTCTTTATGACTGATTGGGGGGTAGCTAGGGATGAGAAGAGGTAAGATGGGATGGCTTGGAGAACCGACTTTAAGAGAACGATTCTAGCTGGAAGGTTGAGGGAGCAAAAGGTCCAGTTGCTAGGACGGTTGGTGATGGAGAGTAGGAGAGAGTCCCATGACATGTTTATGGCTGTTGAGTCAGAAAGAGGGAGTCTTGGGTAGTGAGAGGGCAGGGTGCAAACACGGGTATTTAGAATTTAAGAAAGTAGTTGTTGGACTGCCACAGGAGTATTAAAAAAGAAGAGCTACGATTTGGCCAGATTAAAGGTGGTGCCAAAGGCTTCGCTGATATCAGAGAGGATGGATCTTATTTTAATTGCTTCTTGCATGGTGGGGGTGTTCATTAGCAGCGTGCCATTGACAAATTGGTTGTGGGAGGCTGTCGGTTGTAACCCATGAAGAGGGAGGCCTTGGAGGGACCATTTTGAATCGAAGCCTTGATATAACGTCCTAGACCTTTAGCCATTATGAAAAAAAGGAAAGGGGAGAGAGGGTCGCCTTGCCTTATTCCTCTTGAGGGGGATAAGGGTTGAGAGGGGACACCATTGAAAAGGATTGAGAAAAAGGTTGAGGAAATGAGGTTCATTATACAAGTGACCCAATCCTTGTTGAAACCAAAAGCCGATAGGAGACTTTCATGTATTGCCAGCTTAATTTGTCAAAAGATTTTGAAAGGTCAAGTTTTAGAAGCATACCTGGAGTACGAGTGATTTTGAGCGAGTGAATGATTTCATGGAAAAGTATGACGCTATCCATTATTTTCCTTCCTTCGACATATCTTGATTGCTCCTTGCAGATGATGAAGGGTAGAATTGGCTTGATTCTTAGAGCTATGACCTTGGAAATGATTTTGTAGATCACATTGCAAAGAGATATTGGTATGAAATTCTTTGGATTTGTGACTCTTTCTTCTTTGGGTATTAGGGTGAGGAAAGTGGCATTTAGTGATGGAAGAAATTTGCCTAAGATGCATGATTCCTCCACCAACTACCACACTTCCTCCCTTAACATTGGCCAACAGGAGTGGAAGAAGTTTGTTGTGAAATCATCTGGGCCTGGAGCCTTGCCTCTGGGTAACTCCTGAATAGCCTAATCCACTTTTGCTTGCATTATTGGTGACATGAGAGCCTCAATATGTTCCTGGGTGATTATAGTAGGGATATTTTGGGTCACCCGCTCTATTGTTGAGGTGAGATCCACCTTGGGTTCTGAGAGGAGATCCTTGTAGAAGTCTGTCATCTCGTGCATTATTTCTTGATGATTTAACAGGTTGTTTCCTTACGAGTCATCCAGCTTCGTGATGCGATTGATAAGGC
>ML781426.1:526443-548414 GCA_009831015.1 Picea engelmannii | reverse complement strand
TTCTCATACTCGCAAGCCCCAAAATCCCGACTTGCGAAATCCCGAAATAGTACAGTGTATTTCAAAGTTCGGTGTTTCGGAGTTTCGGCTCCTAGGAAACCCAAGTGCGAGACCTCATGATTCTCGCATGTCAGGAAATCCCAATGGAAGAAACCTCGAAATGATAGTAGCGTGGATGAGATACGGTGGTTCGGTGTTTCGGCATCCGGGATACCTGAGGGTAAGATCCTCTTGTCATCGCATATCGTGAAATCCCGAAGTATGAAACCCCGAAATGAGTATAACGTGACTAGAATTTAATGTTCCGGTGTTTCGGCACCCAGGATATCTGGAGGCAAGTCTCTTGTCCTCACAACTCTCAAAATCCTGAATTGCGACATCCCGAAATGATAAAGCGTGGATAGTTTATGATGTTTCAGAGTTTCGGCTTTTGGGAGACTCGGATGCGAAATCCTCCTGTCCTCGCATATCGCAAAATCCCGATAGGTGAAGTCCCGAAATGGACTAGCACACATGGTTTTGGTGTTTTGGCGTTTCGGTACTTGAGATCTCCAAAGGTCAGTTTTCCTCGTGTTCGCTAGACACGAAATTCCAATGGATGAAACCCCGAAATGAACAAGGGAATACATGCATCGCGATTTTTCCAAATCGCGAAAGCCGAGAGCACCTCTCCGATAAGACCTGTGGTCATAGCCGTCGATCATATGAGTATGGATAAGGGATGGCAGGGTCTGTATCAGGTCCCGTAGGGATTCGGGAATTCTGTTCATCGAAGAAAAGATGAAAAAGGCCGAAAAATCTTGATTTTCGTAGTGGGTGTGTTACAAATTGGTATCAAAGCATGGTTACAACACTTGGCCTGCTTGGGCTCATGAACAGGTTGCGCAGAGACTCCACTCGGAGTACTGTTAAAAGGAGTAACTCCTTATCTTGACCCCCTCAATTAAAAAGTCGAAATTAAGAATGAAAAATCCTATTGTGTGTGTGCATGAGAAAAATATGAATTATGTATTGGTTATAAATGAATATGAACATTAACTAACAACCAACGTTTTTCCTTTTGCACACAAGCGGAAGATCAACTGCGGGAAATTATCGACATATAGAATGGTGACTCACCATGAAGTGGGGGAAGGCTCCCACAATAGAGACGAAGAGTCTGACAAAAGGAGGGCGGTAGGGACCCCTCCAGATCTAGCCGAGACTGTGAGGAGTCTCATGGTCAAATTACAAAGCTGCAAGGCTGAATTTGAGAGGATGATGAAAGAACAAGAAAAGCAAACAAAAATTAACGCAGTTTTACTGCAGAGCTTATCCAACTTACAAAGACAAATGCAGCATGAACCTAAGACACAGAAACATGGTCATATCAGTGGCCACACTGAGAGGAGCACCTCGAAAAAGGTCCATCCTAGAGGTAAAGGACAAGCGGCGGATGATTCCTCTAGGAAGGAAGCTAGCGGTTCAGAGGGCTCTTCTAGTAGAAGAACTAGTTCTTGTACCCAAAGAAGACGAAAGAAGCAGAAACTTTCCAAGAGTCATAACCTCGAAGAGTTCAAGAAGGCCAAACCACCTTCCTTCGACGGTGAAATAAAGAAAGGAGAAGAAGCAGAGGCCTGGCTGCTCGGACTAAAGAAGTATTTCAGAGTCCATGACCTCTCAGAAAACTTGAAGGCCCAAGTAGCCACCTTCAACTTGAATGGAAAGGCTTCCATTTGGTGGTAAGACCATAAGAATGTAAAAGGGATTCACGAAGAAGACCTGTCTTGGGAGCAATTTGAGAAATACTTTCGGAAGAAGTATTTGTCGAAAAAATATTTCAACGAGAAGGCTAAAGTGTTTTATGAACTTAAACTGGGCCAACTCACCATAGAGGAATATGTCAGCAGATTCCTCGAGTTGTTGAGGTATGTACCCTACATAAAGGCAGAAAAGGCAAAGGTGCAACGCTTCATCAACAGACTACCTAAGGACTATCAGAACAGAATTGAATTTGATGAGCCAAAGACCCTAGAAGGCACTATCCGAAAGGCAACCTATTGTCATGAACAGTTTGGACATCGAATAGAACCTCGCGAAGGATGGAAACAGAAGAATAGTTCAAGATTTCATAAAAAGGGGCTTAAATCCCCAGAATTTAAGAACTATAAGAAGAACCCAAGGACGAGCTTCCTAGCTCAGAGCGTACACCAGCAGAACTTTCCCTCCTTGAGCGGAAATAAAACTTTTGGATCTGTACCAGCGAAGGCTGATAACCCAAAGAGAGAACCTTTGAAATGTTGGGGTTGCAGAGAAGAACATCTATTGAGAGACTGTCCACACTGACAACAGAATAGTCGGAGAATTTACAGCATCCAGGAAGCTACCATTGTCAATGATGTGGCCAGGAGTGTGCCACAAATTTATGCAACCTTGGATAATAACCAAGTTGACCACCAAGCTTCAGTGGTGGAAATAGAAGGTATGATTTCCAACCATCTAGTGTCTATTTTGATTGACCCTGGTTCAAATTTCAGTTATATATCCCCTAAGGTTGTTGATAAGTGTAAACTACAGCCACAAAAACCTACCAAGCCATGGTTGGTACAGTTAGCCACTGGCACCAGAAGAAGGGTAGCAGAGGTCATACCAACCTGCCAATTAATGTTGGGTGAATTCCCCACCCAAGCAACCCTTAACATATTACCCCTGGGATCGTATGATCTATTGATTGGTATGGACTGGATAGCTGCCCATAAAGCCAGATTGGATTGTTACCATAAAACCTTAGAATGTGTAAGTAAAGAAGGGAAAAGGATAACCCTTCAAGGGATCCAAAAACCTGTCTCGGTGAGACAAATATCAGCTCTACAAATGAGAAAGTATTGTCGAAAAGGATGTCCCCTATATGCAATACAGGTGTTGAAAACTATTGAAGATGACAAACCAAGCCTCGAAGACCACCCTACCCTCAGAGAATACATAGATGTGTTTCCGGAAGAGGCACCGGGTATACCTCCAAAAAGAGACATAGACTTCTCGATAGAACTTGCACCGGGAGCGGTGCCGGTGTCTAGGACACCCTACCAGATGAGCACACCCGAGTTAGTTGAACTCAAATTCCAATTAAGAGAAATGATGGATAAGGGCTATATCCAACCCAGCGTGTCTCCATGGGGAGCACCAGTCCTATTTGTGAAAAAAAAGGACGGTACCCTTAGACTGTGTATATATCATAGACAACTCAATAAGGTAACCATAAAGAACAAGTACCCCTTGCCTAGGATCGATGACCTGTTCGATCAATTGGGGGGTGCGTCTATTTTATCAAAGATTGACTTGAGGTCGGGATACCATCAAGTTCGAATTAAGGGTGAAGACATCCATAAAATTGCCTTCCGAACGAGGTATGGTCACTATGAGTTTGTGGTAGTGCCATTTGGGTTAACCAATGCCCCTGCCACTTTCATGTGATTGATGAACAACGTACTCAGCAAATTCCTAGACAAATTTGTGTTGGTTTTTATTGACGATATATTAATTTACTCCAAGAATAGAGAAGAGCATGAAGAGCATCTTAGGCTTGTGCTGCAAGTGCTAAGAGAACATCAGCTCTATGCCAAATTCAGCAAATGTGAATTCTTCCAGAAGCAAATACATTACTTAGGCCATGTCCTATTCGAAGAAGGAGTAGCGGTAGACCCTGACAAAATCAGGTCTATCATGGAATGGCCTACCCCAAAGGATGTTTCGGATATCAGATCCTTTATGGCATTAGCAGGGTACTATAGGAGATTTATAAAAGGATTCTCCAAGATTGGTTGTCCAATCACTGCCCTCCAGAGGAAGGGAACAAAATTCACATGGACACAAAAATGTGAAGAAAGATTTCAAACCCTGAAACATCTACTAACCCATGCACCCATTCTGAAGATCGTCGATCCTGAAGCTGACTTCCTTGTGTGCACAGATGCATGTAAGGAAGGGCTCAGAGGAGTCATTATGCAAGGAGGAAGTGTGGTCTGCTATGAATCCTGAAAATTGAATGAGCATGAAGTCAACTATGTGACCCGTGATCTAAAGTTGGCTGCCATAGTGCATGCCTTGAAAATGTGGAGGCATTACCTCCTGGGAAGAAAATTTGTAATTATGACAGATCACTGTGGATTGCGATATATGTTTGACCAACCAAAGCTCAATGCTAGACAAGCTAGGTGGATGGCCCTCCTTAGCGAGTTTGATTTCGAAATCAAACACATTAAAGGAAAGGAAAATAGGGTGGTTGAAGCCCTTAGCAGAAGCATGAAAACAATTCACCTGGCCGCGGTGAGCACCTGCGAGACGAATGTCAAGGAAAGAGACGGAAATGCACAAGAAACAGATCCCTTCGTCCAGACCGTGACCTCGTACCTACAACAAGAACCCATATGGATAAAGTATGGAGGATAGCAGATGATGGAAGGAGGTCTGCTCACTTATCGAAGCAGATTGTATATCCCAGATTGTGACGACTTGAAGAGGTTCATACTGGATGAGCTACATAAAAAACCCTATACTGGTCATCTAGGATACCAGAAGATGATCACGGCCACCAGGAAACAATTCTATTTTCCTGGATTGAAGAAAGACATAGCTGAGTACCTAGACAAATGCATAGAATGCCAACAGGTAAAAACAGAACACCGACACCCAACAGGATTATTACAACCTCTACCAATTCCGGAATGGAAATGGGAAACCATCTCCATGGATTTCATCACCGGATTACCAACCTCGGCCAAACAGAATGATGCCATCATGGTAGTGGTGGATAAATTGAGCAAGTCTGCCCATTTCATCCCCGTCAAGTCGAATTGCAAGGCAATAGACATCGTTCATGTATTCGTGAAGGAGATATTTAAACTGCATGGTATGTTGAAAGAAATCGTGTCTAACAGAGACACGAAATTCACTTCCAACTTTTGGAAATCACTGATGGCTGGTTTAGAGACCAAGTTGTTGTTTAGCACTACCTATCACCCTCAAACCGACGGACAGACAGAAAGAGTGAACCAAATACTAGAAGACATGTTAAGAATGCATGTAATGCATCAACCCAAGAAGTGGGAAGACTACCTGCCACTAGTGGAATTCGCTTACAACAACGGCTACCAAGAATCCTTAAGGATGAGTCCGTTTGAAGTCCTCTATGGTAGACCGTGCAACACTCCTGTTAGTTGGAGTAATTCCATAAATAGAATTTCTTTTGGACCCGACATGTTGAAATAAATGGAACAACAAGTGACTCAGATAAAACAAAACCTGAAGGTCACTCAGAACCGATAGAAAAGTTACGCCGACCAAAAGAGAACTCCAAGAGAGTTCAAGATGGGAGACCATGTATATCTCAGAGTTAGGCCCAGGAAGAGTTCCCTGAAAATGGGAGCTTGTGCCAAGTTGGCACCTCGGTACTGTGGATCCTTTGAGGTTCTAGATAAAGTGGGACCTATAGCCTACAGGCTAGCACTTCCTCCCACAGTAAAATCACATAATGTTTTCCATGTTTCGTTATTGAAGAAATATGTACATGATTCTAATCATATAATTGATTGGTCTGTGATCCAGGTGGAACCGGAGGGAGAATTTCTACCAGAACCTCAATGCATACTGGACAGAAAGGAAACCCCGCTCCGAAACCGAACCATTGCACAGGTTAAGGTGCAGTGGAGACATTTTGGCCCAGATGAGGCTACATTGGAAATGGAGGATGCCACGAAACATGCATATCCAATTTTGTTTACCTTTGTACATACATGTCATGATGATAGATAGAACATCGAGGACAATGTTCCTTTAAGGGGGAGGGAATTGTAACACCCTGTTTCCCCCAGTCTGTAAAAATAATTATGCTGGCCAAGAACTGTGGAAAACTCAAAGATGTGAATGTGTGATTTTGAAAGGACCTTAGTATACAAGGTCGACGAATGTAAATTAACATTTTATATATATATGTTTGTGTGTGTTGCAGGACTGTTGGGAGGGGGGTGTGCTGAAAAAGAGACCATGATGGCTAAAGAAAGGTGGTGGAAGGCACCTGGAATGGTGGCGTTAACTTCCACCGAAAACCAATACCGTATTTGGTCTTCACTGGCTCGAAGAACCAAGAGCGGCTCATTGGCACCGAAATGAATTACTTGTTAGGATGGTAGGTGAAGAGGCTCCTCACGAGTTAATGAGGGATGGGGGTGAACCGCCCATCCATGGAGGCCTCAGACTTGACCACCGCGGGGAAATTCGGGCCACACACAACCTCGCCAAAAAAAGAAAAGGCAGGTAAAAGGTGTGGAAAGGGGGACGCGAGGGGGGAGATCGCAGGAAAGAGATCGAAAGAACTCTGGAACAAAATACAGAGTGAGTGATAGCAGAGAAKAAGGAGAGTAACCTTCRTTCTCGATCGYTGAAGAACCGAGAYAAAGAGTCTCAAGCATCGTGGTCTATCTCGGGGGTGGCTAGTGGTAAATCCATTCGGAGTAGMTGAGCCTACAGTTGGGTGGAAACGAGCACCCCTCTCARCAGTTGCATCAAACCCGGTGTTTTTTCTKATAAGTGTTTTATATCTTGTATCTTGAAATTTATATGCTGACAAGTATGCTCATAGCCTGTGCAATTATGAATGGTTTCAGTATAAGATTGTATGCATTGTGTTTTGATCAGAAATGATGGTTGCATGCTTTTATTGGAAAGACCACGTATGGCTTATGTTTATATATATATTGAACTAATACTGATTTTCAAGTCTGCTCTCGGGAGATTTGTTCCCGTGTTTGTCTTACATGATGCCTTGGATAGATTTCCCCACGAAGGCACCCTTTTGAGACCACCCCCTTAGCTCCTAGAATACCTTCCAGTCTAGTCTTCAAAACCTGGTGTAAATTGCCTGAGGACCCAAAGGAGGATGTTATAGTTTAAGTCTTAAAATCTTGCACGAGAGAGAATGGTCCTCGTAGACTCCAACATTTCGGCATTTCGGTACCTAGGATACCCTCCCTCTCGCTAAATGCACAAATGAGATCCTTTCATAGGATCTAAGGTCTGTTACGACCATTAAATTGGATGAAGGAACACAGATGTTAATGCCTCGACCCCCTTTTTAACCTTCGTAAGTAGCGAAGAAATCGGAATTGTTGATTCCAATACCCATGGTAGTACCTGGACTGTCTAGCTGTAGAGTACACGTGGMGGACGGTAAGCGTTTCGGCTTTTCGGCACCCGAGAGATCAGAGGGTAAGAACCCTTTTCCTCACGACTCCCAAAATCCCGAAAAGAAATCAGCCTCATAKATATATATATATATATATATATATATATATATATATATATATATCGGCATTTCGGAACTTCGGCTCCCGGAGAACTCATATGCGAGACCTCTTGTCATCGCACATCGTGAAATCCCATTGTATGAAACCCCGAAAAGGTCTAGCGTGGGTAAGCCTTGGTGTTTTGGTGTTTCGGCAACCGGGAAACCCAAGGGTCAGTCTTCTCGTACTCGCAAGCCCCGAAATCTCGACTTGCGAAATCCCAAAATAGTATAGTGTATTTTAGAGTTCGGTGTTTCGGAGTTTCGGCTCCCAGGATACCCAGGTGCGAGACCTCATGATTCTTGCATGTCGCAAAATCCCGATGGACGAAACCCCGAAATGATAGTAGTGTGGATGAGATACGATGGTTCAGTGTTTCGGCATCCGGGATACCTAAGGGTAAGATCCTCTTGTCATCGCATATTGCGAAATCCTGAAGTATGAAACACCGAAATGAGTATAGCGTGACTAGAATTTAATGTTCCAGTGTTTCGGCATCCGAGATATCTGGAGGCAAGTCTCTTGTCCTCACGACTCCCGAAATCCCGACTTGCGACATCCCGAAATGATAGAGCGTGGACAAGTTATGATGTTTCGGAGTTTCGGCTTCTGGGAGACCCGGATGCGAAATCCTCCTGTCCTCGCATATCACGAAATCTTGATAGGCGAAGTCCCGAAATGGACTAGCACACATGGTTTTGGTGTTTCGGCATTTCAGTACCTAGGATCTCCAAAGGTCAGTTTTCCTCATGTTCGCTAGACACAAAATTCCGATGGATGAAACCCCGAAATGAACAAGGGAATACATGCATCGCAATTTTTTCGAATCGCGAAAGTCGGGAGCACCTCTCTAGTAAGACCCGTGGTCATAGTCGTCGATCATATGAGTATGGATAATGGATGGCAGGGTCTATATCAGGTCCCGTAGGGATTTGGGAATTCTGTTCATCGGAGAAAAGATGAAAAAGACCGAAAAATCTTGATTTATGCAGTGGGTGTGTTACAACAAACTTCCTCGCAAAGAAGAAGTACAACCATGGTTGGAACTAATCCTCCACCATAACCCCACATGCCATATTTTTCGTCCCTCAACATACATGATCTGAGTAAGCTTACGAATGACCCTATATGGCATGACCCCACATGGCCCAATATGCCTACCAAACTACCTTCAGACATTCCCAAGTTTGAAGGGAAATCAGGGGAAGAGCTCGCCAACCATGTCATGACCTTCCACTTATAGTGCTCTTCAAACAACATCATGGATGAATCTGTCTATTTAAGTTCATTTCAACACACACTCATGAGTCCATCAGCCAAATGGTATGTGGATGAAAAATCAGGGTCCCATGTGACTTTTGAATCCTTGGCCAAAGCATTTTTTACCTTCTTTCAACTACCAGTTCATCATGACAATGGTCTAGAACTGCTCTCTGAGTGTAAACAAACCTCAGCCACACATATCGCCGACCACATTCACGAATGGCGTTGGCAACGTAGTTTATGCAAAGCAGAAACCACCAAAGAACAATGCCTTGATTGGTTTCTCAGATCACTCGTTTCTATCCTTGCCAAAGATGTGGCCTCCACCTTCCCCCAAACTGAAGAGGAAGCCATCAGCAAGGCTCAACAACATGACCTCATTTATGCTCAGTCAAGTTACTTATACACAGTACTACCTGGCGCCCCGAGACCCGTACCATTCGGCCAGGACAAACCTGGGATGTCTCACGTGGCAGATGAATTAATTGGTACCACAACACACAATAATTTGTACATACAACCACCACCCATGTATGGTACAACCCAATATCCATCAATATATGGAGGTCCATATTCCTACCCTCCTCCCCCTTACAAACAACCATATCCTGTGGCTCCCCCTCCACCCATGAGTGGACCCTTGCCGACACCCATGATGCGCTTGACCTCTCAACCAAGTTTAGTTACCCCCTCTACCTCAGCTTATAACATGGGCACTAGTGAAAGTGCTACACCTTCCTATGCACACTACGGGTCATTGCCACAAAATAATATGTATTTTCCATTTCCTGGTCCTCCACAACCAATTGCTCCTCCACAAGGACAACTACATGTTGGGGTTAACTTTGTTCAACCCTCTCCCATTCAACAATTTCAAAATTTTGAACAACTGAATACGGAAAATCCGGTCCATCAACCAAATAATGCCAAAAAGAAAGGAAAAAATCGAAACAATAATAACCTAGGACCAGGTGGAAATAAATCCCAGCAAAACCAACCTGTTGGGGGAAACTAGAACCAAGGTAACCAGAACCCCCAAGGGGACAATAACAACAAATGCCAAGGGAGGAACAACAACAATAACCTCCGAACAAACTTCCCTTGTGCCCTTTGCGATGAGCATGGTCATTATACTCACCATTGCCCCCAAATTACCGACTTCAAATGGATAAAAGATTCCATGAATGCACCACGTCCTCTAGTGTTGCCTGCCCCTCAGCAGGCCCCACAACAATATTTTCAACAACCACCCCCGGTTGTGTTGCAAAAACCTATTCCACACCAAGGTGTGATGAATACCCAGCAGGAGATGCATCCTGCCCCACCACAAATGGGACAGTATCGAACCCCTAGAAATCTGGCGGATCGCAATATCCTCCTAACTAGCGAAGAAGATATTCTTCTGCAAACATGCAATCGTCAATACAACGCACCCCCTGAATCTACTCCTACCACTTCGGAAGTAGCTCCAGCTACAACCGGACAACCCTTGATGATTCCTTGCCCTGACGTTGAACCCGCCATTTGTATTCCTCGCATCCCGTTACGACGAAATGTCAACAACCCTCGAGCTAAAGTGGCACACAATTATAGTCCGGTCGATGACTTGGCGCAATCTCCTGTAGCTATTTCGGTATTGGAGGTCCTCCAAACCTGTCCCACTCAACGAAAATCCTTGCTTTCCGCCTTGGGGGCAGTCGACCCTGCTGATACTAGACTCATCACATTTGATCTAGATTGTGGGGAACCTCGTCTCCCTACTTTGGTAGCTTTCCAGATACCAGTCAAAATTCGGAACATCACAGTTCATCAATGTATCATTGATGAAGGTGCATCCACATGCATCATGTCCAAAACTGTATGGTAGAAACTTGGCTCCCCTCAGCTAATAACATCTGCCATCACTTTGAGAGTTTATGATGGATGACCATTCTCTCCTGAAGGGATCTTTCAAAATGTCCCCGTTGAACTCGGGGGAAAAACCATCCTTATCGGCATTGAGGTTATCGACGCCCCGCTCGATTACAACATCTTATTTGGACGTAGCTACATGTATGCTATGAAGGCAATGGCCTCTTCTATGTTTTGAGCGATGATGTTCCCCCACAATGGGAAAATCATCACCATCGACCAAGTTTCACATTACGAGCCTAACCACTCCTCCAACATCGATAACATCCTACCTCTTGTACGCCCTAGTTCCGACGCATACCCACTCATGGAGATGGCCAACAGAATTTTCAAAGACCCATCCTTGTTGGGGGCATACCATGTAGCACCACCACTCATACATCCCTCAACACAAGTGTGTGTCATATCTTCCAATGGAACTGACACTGGAGATACCATTCTTCCCATTGAGGCTTCTTCACCCCTCGACATCCCACCAGTTGAAGAAACTCTACCTCAAGAATTACCTGAGAACCCTATGACACCAATTATCCCCAATTTCACCCTTTCCCAAGGGCAACTCCCTGTTTAGGAGACAATCCCCCAAGCCATCACTCAGATTCCCTTCTTCTACCCCCCACTGGGAGTACAATCTTTTCAGGTATCTGCAACTCTCACCCTTCCTAACATGGTGCTCGCCATTCCAGTATGGTATCTACACCCACCCGTGATGGTTCCTCAACCATCCCTCCTTCCTCAGACAGAGGGAATCCCGATGCAGATTCCAGTACTAATTCCGACCACACCTCCCTCACCCCCACTTTACAGCACCACCATGACGGCTGGGGACAGATGGAAGAAGAAAGATCCCACCGCTCCACTTCCTCCCCGAGTTCAACCTCCTTGCGCACTCTGCAAGAGAGAGGGACACCCCACAAATAGATGTCCCTCTCTCCCCGAGTTACGCAATTTGATCCAACTCCTCCTCCCAATTAGATGTCCCCCAAATCCTCCCAATTCTCCAGTTCATTTCCCTCAAGAAATCTTACCCCCGACCACAGTTTACAACCCACAGTATCTAGACATTTGGTTTATGACAAGCACGACATCGCACCATAGTTGCAATACCCCCTCTATGTCTTCACCACCTGAAGACAATCACATGGTGACAGTCACCAATTTTACTTCCCTAGATCCCCTATATTCTCGCATCTTCCACTGCGATGAAGATATCCTAGAGGAACTAACTACCCTCGATTTCCCATGGAATGCACTCCATCACAGAGCACTCTTTCTCTCATAGGAATCCTTTGACCCTCCTAGCCAAGCCTCTATATGCGCAATTGAAACCAAGGATTTTATTCCATCGGGGCACATAAACTGGTTCAACAACCCTATCCCTGCCCCCAATGCTTTTGAAGAAGGCAACATGGCCAATATTTCCCCCACTGTCAAAATTGACATTTACATCAAACCAGGAATCATAGAAGAAATCACCATAGGCGCTACATGCTCCCCTAAAGAAATCACAGCTTACAAAGCCCTCTTTCAGGAATACCGAGATATTTTTTCCTGGTCATATACGGAGATGCCCAGCCTCAATCCTTCTATCATCGAACATCGCATCGACACATGGCCCGATGTAACCCCAGTACGTCAAAAGAAACGTCCACTTCACCCATCCAAAGTCGCGGCTATCAAAGCCAAAATTGACAAGTTATGGGCTGCAGGATTCATATACCCCATCGCATACACTTCGTGGGTATCTAACCCCGTCCCCATTAACAAAAAATAGGGCACTATTTGCGTCTTCACTGACTTTCGTGATCTCAATCATGCTTGTCCCAAAGACAACTTCCCCATACCTTTCATCGACCAAATTATCGATGACTGTGCTGGCCACGAGGCTCTGTCCTTCATGGATGGTTTCTCTAGCTACAATCAAATCCAAATCCATCCAACAGATCAATATAAAACTACATTTACCACCCCATGGGGTACTTTTTCTTATCATGTCATGCCTTTTGGACTCAAGAACGCAGGTGCTATGTTCCAACGGGCCATGACTTATGTTTTCCATGATCTCGCTTGCATCATCCTCGCTTACTTGGATGACCTCACTGCTCGATCCAAGAAACGAACTCAGCATCTAGATGACTTACGAGTTGTCTTTCAACGGTGTCTCCAGTACAATATCCACTTGAATCCCCTCAAGTGTGTATTTTGTGTCACCACCGGACAACTCCTTGGGTTCATTGTCTCCCAACACGGCATCACAATAGACCCCCTCAAGGTCCAAGCTATCACAGAAATTCCACCACCTAGTTATTTACGCCAACTGCAGAGCCTACAAGGCAAAGCCAACCTTTTACGACGCTTTGTCCAAGATTATGCCACTCGCATGCATGGTTTCCTTCACTTACTACGTCATGATATCCCATTTCAATGGGATGAACATGCCCAAACCACTTTTGATGATTTAAAAGCGGTGCTATCCAATGCCCCTTTGATTAGTCCTCCCGACTATAATCATGATTACATCCTCTACTTGTCGGCCTCAACTATCTCAGTAGCAAGAGTTCTCGTTCAACTAGGGGATGATGGTCGCGAGCATGTTATCTACTACATCAGTAAAAAACTTTCAAGACCTCCCCTGAAGTATAATCATGAGGAGAAACTCACCCTCGTAGTTGTCCTCACAGTCCAGAAACTGCGTCATTATATCTCGCACTACCAAAGTCACGGCAGATTCCAATCCCATGCAGTACTTGCTTAGTCAACGACAAATTAATGGTAAATTTTCCCGGTGGATCATCATCCTTTAGGAATACAACCTAGAGTTTTCAACTCCCAAAAGTAAGAAAGCACTTGTTCTCGCTGAACTCATCACGATGTTTCCCTCGGACGCTACAAGTTCACCTGTCAATATGGATTTTCCCGACGAACACCTCTTCTACATCTCCTCAAATGACCCTTGGTATGACGACCTTCTCGTCTACCTCTAGACACAAAAGTTTGGGTCTCATCTCTCTCAAGATGATAGTCGGTGCCTTCGCCATCAGGCCCCTCGGTACCTCCTCATCGGTGACATTTTGTATCGACGTGGGGTCGACACCATACTCCGCCAATGTTTGACCATCGACGAAGCCGATTGAGTCTTAAACGATTGCCATAACGACGCCTAAGGTCGCCACCTGTCAGATATGTCCACTGCCCAAAAAATTATTTGAGTCGGATACTTCTGGCCCACATTGTTTCATGACTGCATCCACGCTGTAAAGAGATGTGACAAATGCCAGCTTGATGCAAACAAAGCACGAGCGCCACCCGCTCTTCTACATCCATTCATCACTGTCGGACCCTTATGCAAATGGGGCATAAACTTCGTGACTTTTAATCCCCCATCTAGAAATGGACACAAGTACATCTTCGTGGCAGTATATTACTTTACCAAATGGGTCGAAGCCATACCTACCTTCAATAACACCGCTGACACAGCAGCGCGTTTTTTCTTCAATCACGTCATTACCCACTTCGGAGTCCCACTACAGTTAGCTCTTATCACAGTAAACACTTTGAGAATGATATATTCACCGAACGCTCCTCAAGGTTAGGCTTCTACCACGAGTTTGCCTCCCCATACTACCCTCAGTCCAACGGACAGGTCGAGGTTGTTAACAAAGTCCTCAAAACCATGTTGCAACGCACTGTCAACAAACATAAGACCAACCGGCATCATATGTTGTTTTCAACGTTATGGGCTTATCACACGACAATCAAAACTACCACCGGTTTTACACCGTTTCATATCGTCCATGGGATTGAAGCCACCCTCCCCATCGAGCGTGAAATTCCCACATTACACATCGCCATCGAGCTATTACCTGACACTGCTCCAATGGAGCAGTGCTTGCTGAACTTAGAGTCGTTGGATGAAGATCATCAGTCTACCTTACAGAACAACGAGGCAGCTAAGAAACGATCAAAGACCACCTTTGATCTCCATGTCAACCTTCGCTCATTT
Source organism: Picea engelmannii (assembly GCA_009831015.1). NCBI lineage: Eukaryota > Viridiplantae > Streptophyta > Pinopsida > Pinales > Pinaceae > Picea > Picea engelmannii. Next base: position 533,918 of record ML781426.1, on the reverse strand, counting down.
AACGAAGGAGATCTCGTTCTAGCCTATGATATTGGTCATGATACTCTCGGTTATGGGAAATTTGAGTCATTATGGCATGGACCCTACATCGTCCAACACTACCTCACTAGAGGTGCATACATCATGGCCTCTCTAGAAGACTATCCTCTCAAAGAACCCGTCAACGGGTTGTACCTAAAGAAATTTTACGCTTGAGCGTAGCCATTCTACACTAGGATTTTTCTTCATACACATTTGTAGAGTTTTTAGTCTTCTTTTGTTCCCTCCACGCCTCATGTTTGATCTACCATCTGTGTTATTGACAGATGCATCCTCTGTCAGCCTACCACATCAGTTACACTAACCAAGATAGCCATTGGACACAGAATCTCACTTCGACCGCTTGAGCCCTCTACACCCCCTCACATGAACTACTCCACTACAACGCCATATGTTTGGGCTCAACAACCAACAACCAAGCAGAATACACATCCTTCATTGGCCTCCTCACCGAGGCCAATCACCTCCACATTCGTCACCTTAGCATCTTATTAAATTCCCAGCTTGGCATCCTGCATCTCAACAATGTGTACCGTGTTCGCGATCCTTGCCTCTTTCGCAAATTCCTGCAAGTTAGACTCTTATCTCGAAACTTTGATTCAATTACATTTACACATATTCCATGACAATAATCAAACAACAAATAACATGGCTAACATAGTGTTAAATTGACATTTATCACATCAAGACATCATCACACATACATAAGTCATCAAAAGTCTATCATAGCATATAGATTAGACATCATAAAAAAACAAAATATCATCACATGTAAACATCACGGAGATCCCAAACATGTATATATATATATATATATATATATATATATATCAATCAATGTGTCATCAATGCTTAAAAAAAAGTACAAAATGAACATTGCCCGTAGGCAAGTGAGCCCTCCTCACCCCTATAGGTACAAAATGGGTGTCACACTACCCTCTACAAAATGGGCTTGCGAGCCTATATAAATACAAAAATATACAATATAGCACTCATGGTTCCCCGAGAGCACCACCACCAGGTCCTCTATCTGTAGGAGGTGCCCCACCAGCAGGGGGCCCTCTAGGTCCGGGGGGCAGTCACCCAGTCATCATTTCCCTCGCTACAACTGCTCTGTGGATTAGGGTCCGCAACTCTGCAGGGCCACCCACACACTGCTCCAAGACTCTCTCGTCCTGGATATGGGACCACATGCCCTCGGCCATGACCTGCAGTACCACCTCCAACCGTCGTCGGAAATCCTCTAAAACCCCATCGGCCTCTACATGAGGTGCATGTGATGGCCCTGCACCTGGATCGTCAAATCTGTGCCCCATGTTGGCTCTTGCCTCATTTGTTGGCCTCGCACTAGCCTTGTCCCTCCGACGTCGCTCTTCCACCCACGACAGTCTCATTGGCCACTGACGAGCCGACTCTCCAACCAACTTCGCCTCTCGGCCACGCTGCCCCACATCTGCAAAAACACAAACAAAGATAGAATAAACATCCATACCTATAGACATATGCTACACTATCAAAATCACAACACATCAGTACACCAACATACCTCTCTGGTCCCAATCCTCTCCGGGAGGCAACACCATATTCGGGTCATGCCGGAAGTCCATCCCACCATATGGGAACTGCAGTATGATCTATGTCATATGGCACCACACATGCGCCAATGTGGTCGTAAAATAGTGACCACCCTCCCCCCCTCCATGAACATCAAAATCGATGCCGACCGTATCAGTCATGGCTCTCGTGCCCCAGCAACCAATAACAACACTCTAGGGCGCAACATGGGCACCCTCTCTAGAAGCCATGCCACCGAGATAGATCCAAAGGCAAACTCACCAGATTCGGCGGTCCAACACCGGTTAATCTGCCCCATCATCTTGGTGTGCAACATCAAGCACCAGGCGAAAAAATCTCCATCCAATACTCTCTACATAATCCTCAGCTGACCACCATTGATCCGCTGAGTCGCTAAGGATCTGTAGATCCTCACAATCATCACTGTGATGCACTGATGCAAGAGCGCATCCATCGCCTTGATGCGAACGACCGAACCTGACATAATGTTTGGCCCCGAACAATACCTCCGTGCCAAATCTACCAAGTGTACATCCCCTGGCAACTGGGGATCAGCAGGTAGGGCCATTCCCCGAAAAGGGAGCCCCATCAAGAAATAGACATCCTCCATAGCCGAGAATGTCAATTGTTTCCCCCACACAATGAAGCATTGTAGATCAGTGCTCCACATTGAAATCAGGCACTGAAGCAGGTACTCCTATGATCGTATCAGTGGGCAGTCAAAAAAATTGAGCAGCCCACAGGCTGCCAAGGGTCCTTGAATGCCCGACTCATCTCTCACCACCTCCCTAAGGCACTCCCAGTCTCGCTTTCTCTAGTGGATTGGCATGTTGAACTGATCACCTGCATTCACAAAAAAAACACTTGATCAACCATCATCATTCATTAACAAAAAATCTTAAAAAAAAACATTTTTTCCAACCCCCCCGGCTTTGCCTCAAGTGTTTGGTTGTCACAACCCACGGGTGCAAACATATGCGCACCTGTTCTTCGCACATTTGTGCATCAATGCACAGTTGTCGAAGAAACAAATGCGCATCCATGCGCTTCTGTCACACACACAGGTGTGCATTCATGCACACCTGTTCTCGACACAGTTGTGCACTGATGCGGAGCTGTCTGAGGAACAGTTGCACACAGTGGACAGTTGTAACTCGAATAGGCATGCACCAAATGCACACCTGTTTTTCCCACCCATGCACCCCCCATGCACGACTGTATTCACCACAACCACACACCATGCGCAGGAGAGGGAATTATACCCGTGCATCTTAGCGCGGGTATCCTTCCTTCTCTTGCATTGGTGGATCCACCCCTACAAAAACCCCTAGTACGACCATCTGTATGACCCTGGCCAGAAAATAAAACCTATCTACTATGCAAGAGGATAACACCACCAACTTGGCTCTCGTAAATCCCAAATTGGTCAGCTTGCACTCTTGTAATCTCCAAATCTCCTCTAAATCCTCTTGTCAACTCACTATGGCAGCAGGTACAAATGAGGTGGCATTATGGGCCCCACAACCATATATAGTCCATTTTTCCAAACTTCCACACTCAGTTACAGGCACTCAGACTCTTTGTTTTCTGATCCGTCTTCATCCACAGGATCAAGATCCCGCCACCTACATAGTCACATTCCCCGGGTCACCATCTGTACTCGGCCTCGAGGGAGCATTTTTCTCACATCCTGTCCAAGTACGCATACTCATGTTCAAAATTATCAAATAGTTGTTATATGTTCTTTATCTTCATATATTATTCACATCGAGTATTCGGTTTTAATGTGTGCAGGTACTTGGTCATCACAAACCAACGCAGCCCCTTCAGGTATATGATCGACACTGGCATGTAATCATTCCCTCTGAATATCAATTGCATCTCCCAGTCACACCCTCTGACATTTTCCTATAGGATCCTCACATCCGGCTCTACAGTACTATCACCTCTGTTGCCTTTCGGTACTGTCACCAGGTAGCACTCTTCCTCACATGAGTTGTCCCATTCATAGTCCCCCTTAGCACTTTGACACTCATGTTGCTTTCACCCTCTAGGGATGGGAGTCCCGATAGTCTTACGCATTTTCGAGAATCAGCCACAGACTCCTTCTCCTCATTTTTCTAGCTTTCCCAATGGACTCCCAGGTTATCTCATCACAGTTCAAGTTTGACTGCGCCTCCGCAGTATCATTAACCCGCCATTTCATCCACAATCAGTTTTCCCATCTGCAAATTGTCCTCCATTCATTTACCTCATACAAAAACCCACCCATGGGGCCCCCACCCTCCACCAATTCTCCACGCAACTTGCGCCCTCACAGGCCAAGCCATCTTGCACTGGGGCACCCGTTTCTGTATCTGTAGACTCATCCTAAATTATTCTTGATTCATTTGGTACTTGTAAAAATCCTTTGTTTCCAACATTTATATAGCTTTTTGTTATCGCCCTTGGCGACCTTCTTTTCCTAGCAAAGAAACCCATGTCGCCCTTGGTTGGGGCATTCATTATCTTCTACTCTTGTTGACATCATCCATAAAGCCCGAGTATCCCAGAACCCCGATACCCCTGCTCTCTAAGTTTGTCCACTTTGTCATGCCTCTGGCACAATTTAACCCACGTCTAGTCATCCCCATGACGCTAGATCCAGTTTCTCGGTTGTTGCCAATCATCCTTCACATATATCCCCAACCAAGGGCAGTCTTGAGTCTCACCGCATCTTGACTTCATTCATTTTACTTATCAGTTCTCGATCTTATCTAGTGGATTTCATGAAGCCCCTCTTCTTCTTGGAGTTGGATCTCCCTTTTTGTCGACATTAGCACAGTTTCCAGAAGAGTGACAATATCTTTACTCTCATTACCTTTCCAATGAGGAGTCTCAGATGGCACAGAGAGAACCCTCATTCCTCTCTGTTGTCGTTGACCCCCATAACATTCGGCTTCAACACAATCTCATGTTACGGTGGGTCTTACTATGCGACTATTGCAGTTTTTTTATACTAGCCGAAGAACTCTAAATTTGTTAGGCCATCAATGTCTACGAGTCATCGACACTTCTTACAAGCTTCCTTGCCTCTTTTTAGAGTATGTTCACCATCAGAGTTGTCATCTATTGTTATCAAACTGCCTCGGAGGGCGCTGCAGTTATCTACATCAGCATACAACTTTAGTTACTATCATACATTTTTAAGTTACATGACACGAGCATGGGCCATTCCCGCCTCGTTTGTATACAACTTTTATTTTTCCCTACTTAGAGAAAGGTTTGGGTCCCACGGTTTTCCCTCTCCTCTGACAGATCGCTCTTGTAATTCCTATCACCACTCTTCCTTACAATGGTACTCTCAGTAGAAGAAGCATTGATGTATTTCGGCTATATGTATGCTCCTAACCTCAGACATCAAGGGGCATCTATTATCACTGAAATTTCGTCCACAGTATCGCATGCAAATGGTTACAAGAATACAGCATCTCCAAACACCTATTAGTTCACCTGCAGCCCCAAAAATGCATTTCCAAAAGGCACAAACAATACAACTAGTCAAAAAATTGACATGTGCTGAAACACTAAAGGAAGCATGTGCACGTGCGCAAGTCAAAGAAGCCCGTAGAGCGCACATGCACCATATGCGTGACTGTGTACAAGAAAAGCCATGCATTCCTGTGAATGATGAATTTATGGTTCTTGTCGGCCCCTCACCCACTTCTGGACCAGCTCCCAACTTGATTTGACCCTCAAATCCGAGCTGAATCTGAATGGGGAGTTGGTCAAAGACCTAAGGGTGCCCTAAAGGCCCCCCTTGTTCACACTAAAGACCAGTTGGATATTGCCTCAAAGACATGCTATAAAAGGAGGCCATGGGTGCACTAAGAATTCAAGAATCTCATGGTATTGTTATGCTGCCTCTATCCTCCCTCAAGAAACCTCTTTTCTTCTTGGAGCATCCTAGCAACATCTCAATAAGCTATTCACCTCACCTATTCAGGGAATAGGCTTAGATTTCTTCACCATTTTCTTTCTAGTTTTTCATTGTAAGAAGAGCTCTCAAATAGGGGATTCAAGAGCCCTCCCAAGGAGGAAGAGGGGATCCATTAGTCCTCCTTTCTCTACGATGTTTACCAACAAATATAGTTATCCATTGGTGGAATATGTAATATACCAGATATAAAAAGTATGCAGAACAAAAATAAAATGCTAGAAAGGCAAAATAACAACAATATAACCAGAACAGTCACCACAATAGCACATAAATGATATAAGAATAACAACAGAAATAACACTTTGATTTTGAAAGCAATGTTCATGGGCCTCTTCGAGGGGGCAACCTCTAGTTGAGCAGAGCTCTATTAAAATAATATCCAAGCTAGGGTTTTCATACCCTCGACTCTTATTTATACTAAATATGTCTATCAAAAGAAGCATCTAGAGGAAGATCCTTCTAGAAGCGGAAGCTTCTATTAGGTCTTCTTATATTCAACTTATTCTATTTTATTGCAAGGCCTTATTAATATTAACCTTTATTACATTCGAATATATTGTTCTACCTATGTGTGGGTTAGGACCCTAACATGTCCTCCCCCTCAAAAACAACCTTGTCCTCAAGGCTTGAGATGTGGAAATTGTTGCAGAATGGCAGCTGGTTCCCAAGTGGCATCTGCTAGAGTTGTATCTTTCCACTGGAATAACACTTCCTTGATGGTTCTCTGACACAGGCGACGCTCATGCTGGTCCAAAACTGCTTGTGGCTAGAGCCAAATGGATCCTTCTTCGGCTAATTCGAGAAGGTTGGTTTGAATTTGGCACTTAGTTCCAATCACCTTCTTTAAGCATGAAACATGAAAAACAGGATGTAGCTTCGAATGACCGGGCAAAGCTAACTGATAGGCCACCTATCCCACACACTTGAGAACGGTATAAGGACCATAAAATTTGGGTGCTATCTTATGACAATGCTTGAACTTGAGGGAATTTTTCTTGTAAGGTTGCAGTCGAAGAAACACCTGATCCCCTTCTACAAATTGATGTTCATAGCGACCTTGATCTGCTTGTTGCTTCATGCGATTTTGTGCCATGACCAAATTCTCTTTGAGGGTACGGAGAATAGCATCTCGAACTGTAAGTGTTTGGTCAACCGCCTGGACCTTCGAGACACCAAGTAGGTATGAGAGAACTGAAGGTGGCTTCTATCCATATACCGCTTCAAAAGGAGTCATGTGTGTAGTTGTATGGAATGAAGTGTTGTACCACCATTCAGCTAGGGGTAACCATTGAGCCCACTGATTTTTCTTTTCCGAGGCAAAACACCTCAAATATGTTTCCAAACACTTGTTGACCACTTTCATTTGACCATCAATCTAGGGATGATAAGTTGTGTTGAGATGCAATTGGGTGCCTTGTAGCTTGAACAACTCTTGCCAAAAATTGCTTGTGAAAGTTGGGTCGTGATCAGAAACAATAGAGTGTGGCATGCCATGAAGCTTGAAGACTTTATCCATAAAAAGTTGAGCCATCGTGGATGCTGTAAATAGGTGTTGGAGAGGGCAGAAATGAGCATACTTGGAAAGGCGATCAACAACCACCATGATGACTGATTTATTTCCTGATTTGGGTAAGCCGGTAATAAAATCCATAGCGATATCCCTCCAAATAGCAGGTGGAATTGGAAGTGGTTGTAGTGTGCCCAGAGATTTGATTGTTTCTCCCATGTTGCGTTGACACACATCACATTCAATGAAAAAATTACGAATGTCTTGTTTCATACCATCCCAGAAAAAAGAACGTTTGACCCTGTAATAGGTTTTGGTGAACCCTGAGTGCCCCGTTGTGGTGTTGGACAACTGAGAGGGGGGGGTGAATCAGTT
>ML781426.1:480361-511873 GCA_009831015.1 Picea engelmannii | reverse complement strand
ATGCGCTACCACTCGAAGGGGTACCAACAGGGGTTACAAGGGTGGACAACAGATGTGCGCTTAAGAACCACTTATATTTCCTGCGTGTATGAATCCCTCAACCGTGGGTTTATGCACATAACGACAAATCTTTGTGGCTTAAAGATGTCAGAATACGTCTCTACCTTGAAAAAAAAAAATTACCCACAATTTCTGCCAAGGAAAGTGCTCTGATACAACTTGTAATTTACCAGATATAAAAAGTATACATAATAGAAATAAAATGCTAGAAATGGCAGAATAACAACAATATAACCAGAACAATCACCACAATAGCACGAAAATGATATAAGAATAACAACAGAAATAACACTTTGATTCTGAAAGCAATGTTCACGGGCCTCTTCGAGGGGGCAACCTCCAGTTGAGCAGAGTTCTATTATAATAATATCCAAGCTAGGGTTTTCATACCCTCGACTCCTATTTATACTAAATATGTCTATCAAAAGAAGCATCTAGAGGAAGATCCTTCTAGAAGCGGAAGCTTCTATCAGATCTTCTTACATTCGACTTATTCTATTTTATTGCAAGGCCTTAATAATATTGACCTTTATTACATCTGAATATATTGTTCTACCTATGTGCGGGTTAGGACCCTAACAGGATAATCATTGGTCATTTGGTTGATTGATTTTGGTTCAAATTTCCTCATGCATTTTAGGTTTATTTCTTTACTGATTTCTTTAGTTGTTTCTAGCTTAGTTGTTTTTTGATTTCGTGTGATTGAATTGTTTAATTCATACACTAACCTTTGTCTTGTCTAGCAGGCCCAACTAGACTTGTAAGTGCCCTTCTTTTTCTCATTCAAGTAGCGAAAAGGACACAACATTCGTCCTTTTCTTAATACGATTATATTCTTTCCATTTATGGGAATAGAAAAGTGAGATCCATCTAAAGATAAGTAACCACCCATTAAAGCCTGCCAGTCTCGACCCAAAATGATTGAATAATTGCTAACTGGCATATCAATGACTTGTATATTTAAAGTGGTCCTGATTTCTGGATGAGCACTAAGCACTAAGGTTACATCTTTGATCTCACATATCGTAGATTGATGCTGATTATTATGGGATAACATGCTTCTCACATTCTCATTTGTCCAAGAGAGGCCAAGTTCTTCCATAATAATCTTAGACATTACACTAGGTTCAGACCTCCCATCTATTAGACAACAATGAGCTATCCTATCAAAAATATGTACCGAAATATAAAAAGGTGGATTTTTTACAGAATTCTTGAAATTATTTACACCTAATCTATTTACACGTGTGTCTTCTTCATCAAGGTTTTTAGATAAACTAGCTATTGAGGAAGTTTTACCTTCCATATAGTTTTTAAGATGTTGTTGTTGCTCGGGGACAACGACCATGTCTAAGAGGGTTGCATCTGCTTTTATGTTAGCCAGTTGTTTCAATATATTATACTTAGATGAAGGTAAAGAAGTTGAATTTCCTTGACTCTGTGTTATCCTCTCAACTTGAGGATTTGTACTTGGAGTAGAAAAAGAGCTAGGAGCATAGGTGGTTTTTGGATTTTCACCTTTTCCCTTGTCAATATAAAATTCACTCCGAGTATTTAGTACCATTACATCTTCTTCAAGTATGAAATCTAAGGCAATGACAATGGCTTCATTTTTTTTGTTGAAGATGATTTCATGTGCCTTTTTTTTTACTTCACAAGTACCCTCTTCATGATTATCATCACAAAAGTTATACCAAACCCTTGAGAGAATAGCCCTTGGTTGATTATAAGGTAAAGAATTAACATATTGATTTATCAAAACAACTTGAGAAGAGGATTCAACAGGGGCAGAATTGTTATTGATCCCTTTTCTTTCAAAAGAAATCATCTGATTGTTCATGTCTTGAACTAGTTGCAAGACAATTGACATTTCAGTTTGCTTCACAAAATATTCCTTGGGAAGACTTGTTATTTCCATTTTCTCTTCATGTTCCAAATAACTCTGGAGTGCACACCCTAAACTCGTTACATTATTCTCTTCTAACCTATGACGATAAGAAGAGGGTAAAGCGTTATAATATTGATTGAAGACAACTTGATTACGAGGACGAATGAGTTATGGGATCCGATTGTACAATTTGGTGAATCTAAAATTGAAAGATTTAATATTTTCACCATTTGTAAAAACTATGTTATTATAATATTTAATAAATCTGATGGATTATTTGGCTGCCCATATGTTGATTTAAACTAGTAAACTAGCTCATCCCAACTAGAAAATACTTTGGGAGGCAATTCAAAAAAATCAACAACTTTCCTTTCTATAGAGTTAACGAATAATCGCATACATGTATCATTATCATTTTCCCCTATATTGTGACATGCATTAGAAAATGCACTAAGGTGTTCTTTAGTAGTGATAGTGTCATTCCCTAAAAATTTCGGCAAATGATCTTTGAATTTTGGAAGGGGAGTAGTAGTTGGAGCAAGATCTAGAGGGGAGGACACATGTCATCGTGTAGTTGTGGCACTTGATGTAGAAATAATTTGAATAATTTTTAATAGCTTTAGAAATAAAAGATTTGACAAGGAAACACAAGAAAAATACTCAAATGAGAATCACAACCATCAAAAGATTTTATTTATCCAAATCTGAAATACATCCAACAACATTCTTCATACCCCAAGGGTAAGGACCAGAATAAAACTTAGCAATCAATAATGGTATTTTACATCATACAATGACCATTGGTATCATCAATTGAAACCAAGACTAAAACAAGTTGAAATGACAGACACAAATGTCATTGCCTTGACTCTACACAAAACCCAAAATCCTTGCCTCACCAAATACCCATTATTGTTGATTTTATCAAGTGAAAAATGCATCAGGGGGGGAAATGTGAATTAAAATGAAAGTGAAATGGGAGCCGAAAATAACTACGAAAAGTAAAAATATGATGGGAATTGGCCCTGATAAAAACTAAACTTTCAACCATGTCACAACATCATTTTAATTGTAGTTTCATCATTTTTCAACCATTAAAACCACTTTTCCTTTTTATATCTAACCGACGGAGGAACTTATATATATATATATATATATATATATATATATATATATATAACTAACTGGGAATAAGGTAATGGCTACGAAAAGTGAAAACATGAGGGGTTGGCTCTGTATATATAAAATGTAAAGCTCTTCAAAACTAATAGATTTATTTCAAAATCAAAGTCATTTATTATTCAAAATCCAAATGATTTCCTTTTAATAATAAATCTGAGGGAAATAATTCAAGTGGCTAGAAGAGGACAATCAAGATAGAAGAGAGATGAAGAAACTAGTGCCGACCTTGTGAATTTGTGTGGTGGAAGAGGATTTGATGTTGATAGAGGAAAGAGTACATTGAGAGGAAGAGGTAGAGGGAGTAGATTAATTAGAACCAATTTCAAATGTGGAGGACAAGAACACCAAGCATATGAGTGTCTAGAGAGGTTGAACAAGGGGTGAAAGTAAGATGCAAGAGTGCACATTGCAGAAGCTGCAAAGTTAATAGTTGAGGAATAATTTTTCCCGATGGAGATTAAGAACAGAGAGAATTTGATGAAATAAAGAGTGTTATTGTAGTGTGAGAAGCATATTGAAATGGGACCAAAGTAGAGGAAGAAAATCTTCAAGATTAAGTGTGAAGTGGGAGGTAAGTGCTACAATTTGATTGTAGATGGAGGTGGTATTGAGAACTTAGTTTCCACCAAGGTTATCCAAAAACTAAAGTTGAAGTGTACCCTTCCCCTGAATGCATACAAGGTGTCTTGGTTGTAAAAAGGGTATAATGTTGCTATGTTAGAGTAATGTATGGTTGGTCCTTCCATATCGATAGTTATAGTGACTAGGTGTTGTGCAATGTGTTTCCTATGGATGATTGTAACATCTTATTGGGAAGATGATAGAAATATGATAGAGGCACTATCCATGATGGTTGAAGGAACACCTAACAAATTATGAAAGATGGGAATAAGTTTAAGCTATGCCCCATGGAAGAGGAGAAAGGAGGGAATGGTAGAGTGCCCAATGTCAGGGTTGGTAATGACAGTGGAGGAATCAAAGTGTTAAAGCATTGCTATATTGAAAGAGAAATACCACACGAATGTAACAAGTAGTAATACAACAACACATAGGGACAAGGTTGTGAAACAAGTAAGAGAGAACTAGTAGTGAAATAAGTCAAAGAAGAAGAGGAAGACTAATTGGTAAAAGAGGAGAAGGAATAAATCTACAACAACAAGTATCCATGTAGCGAGATAGACAAAAATAAGGAAAGAGAGGATTACAAAGCAACATTGAATTCATTGGAAAGATCAAATTATGAAAGAAATCGTGTGGTTTATTGTAGCAAGGACTAGTTGAGGAGAAGGGTTATGATTTGAACAATTCTCACCAATCTAGAGCAAGATGCTCGTGATCTCATTCACTAAGGGATTCTTATGCAAGAGAATCCTTGGTTCACTATCAATCCTACATAATCAAAATAAATAAATACAACTATAATGTTTAATCCCAATGCAAGTTATTGTTTAATGATCTATTTTCGTTTCTATCTAGTTTGGACACCCATTGTCATCTTTGAAATTGGATTCTAGAGATGTTTGACTAATTAGATTATGGAAATTTTTGATAGGGAGGTTGTGATGCATGTTTGGTTTATTGGATCCATAAATTACATTGGACCCATGGAGGAAAAATCCAATAGTTTTGATGCTCCAATGGTGATGAAGAATTGTTTTTGGTGTGCTGCTATGATAGAGACAAAATGAGTATCAAAATTGATGAAAGAAAAATTGGGAACATTTGGAAGAAAATAATAATCAACGACAAAAAAAAAAAATGTTTTTCCTGGGGCGGATGAGTGGGTGCAATTTGGATTAATCTTTAAAGACAAATTGATTCCCTAAGAGAGGAGAACATTCGTTGAAGAGAAATAGGAGGTCAATGCAACATAAATCACTAGACAAGAGATTTGTTGGAACAATTAAGGCAAATTTCTAGGCATTGCAACAAAATTCGTCAGGAATTGAAAATCATTGTTGTGTTATAATAGAAGGAAATTGTTGATAAAAGATTGCATTTTCTAAAAAGAGATATAGCTTCCCTGCATAAGACATCAAAGAATGGGGGTATCTATCTTAAATCAAGAAATTGAATTCTTGTTGGGTGTGGGTTGCATATCAGCTAGAGGTTGTAAGAGAACAAATCATTTTCTTTACCCACCATGCGTTGTGAGAGAGAGATTGGGTATTTCTCTCTTAAAAATTAGAGCATTGTGTTAGATTAAGTGTCATGAGCCTAGCTTATTAAGCATTACCATAGCACTAGGGTTCATTGGTATGACATATTGTAATGTTTATAGTATCTTGGTATATTTTTGGTTGAATTTGATCATGCAAATAAAACCAAATATGTTTTTGTTAAATTGCATCTCCCTTGTGAATTCAAAATTGCTTCCACTGTGGCTAAGTGTAATTTGCATGTAATTGGTCTTTATGTTGGATTTGTAGTAGAAATACTATGTTTTTAGTATGTCTGCATGAACGAGGAATCATTTTATAATTGAGTCAATTTCTTGTGTAATGAATAATCTTGTTATGTATTTGGGGTCATTTTTCTATTATTCCATGTACTTGATTTAGTGTTTTCCAAGGGAAACCTTGCATGTAAATCTAAGGGATACTTCCCCTCCTTTGTGGATGGCATCCTTAGTAAATTTGTTGGCATAAACTAGTGCACATATCCCAAGGAGATTTGAAATGAGTGCTTGTTGGCAAAGAACTAGCCAATTGCATAACAACATTTGCAGCAACATGTTGATCTAACTCCTTGGGCTACCATGTACCTACATTATGTGTTAATGTTCTTCACTTCCAATCACTAAGTAACAATAACGCACTTTGCAACCAATTGTAAGCAATTGTAACTATTCCTAAGCACATCCACTTGCCTTTGAATACTATCTTCTACTCCCTAATTCCTAAAATCATTTATGCTTAGTTCTGTTATTGTTTATGGCAGCTCATCACTTATTGCAACCATTGTAGTGTGATCAATTTTATTGTTGTACCTAAACATGATATCAAGTTGCATTTTTGACCCAAGCTCAATGGCTCCTCTTGTACATTTGATCATGTTCTCATTATGAAGAAAAATTTCGTTAAACAAACTAACTTAATACAAAACAATGACTTAAAGCAACAAAAAAGAGAAAATAAAGAGTTTTAAGAGTAATGCTCTACTAACCATCACTTTCAACAATATAAATGTTAAATTAAAAAAGAACAACTTAACTCAACCTAGCTAGATATCTGAAAATGAATTATCCCAAAATCACAATTTTAAGAAAGAACAGGTCATAGTTCGTGGTAGCGACTGGAGAGATACTGTTAAGAACCAATGTTAAGCCCTAAATAGTGGCACATTACCCCTTAATTGGGGTAATGTGACACTATTTAGGGCTTAACAGATAGTGGGGTGTAGGAAATGTGGTGGCTAGAGTAAGGCAAAGATGAAGTGGGCTAGTGATCAAATATGAAGGGATACTCTTTATTTCAAGTTGAAGGGTATATTCATCCAACCTTTCATGACAAAAATTTACAAAAGTAATTGTACCTCAATTGAAAAGAGTGAACTAAGAACACACTTCAAAAAATTATTCAAAACAAAATATTGTCCTTCCATTTTTCTACAATGTTAAAAGTTAACTAACAACCAAATAGATAAGTTTTAATTTGAATAGAAAATTATAAGAAACATACTTTGTGATTTCAAATGTAACCTTGTAATGGGTTATACATACATTAAAAAGAAAAAATCTCGTAAGCATTTAGCCACGCTTGTTTTCTTTGGAGGAATTTCAAAGTGTTAAAAATAAGAATTTAAAGATTCAAACACAATGCCAAAATCAAACAATTTTGTGGGCACCCACATAAGAGAGGAATTTGTTTTGCGTGCATGCGGATTGCATCTTGAATTCATATCTTGAACATATCAAAATCATGCTTAACCATGAGAATCATGATCATTTAGATTTCTGTGGTGAGAGAATTGTTTAGAAATTGCCGGAAGAACCACAGTGTTTTTGAAAGCTTGTCGACGTTTCGGATACACAACAGGATCCATCTTCAGGACAAAAGAGAATCATGTTCATCGTAAATCTCACTAGAAAAAGAGAAATTGTAGTAGACCTTGAGGCACTTGTTGAAGTGTGGCAATTCTATCAAAATACTATAAGAGCCACAAAGAGAGCCTACTTTCTCTATATGCCTCTAAGAACATGCAAATATAGCATGCTTACATCCATTGTTTATTATTTAGGCCAATATGCCTATGATTTGGTGATCCAAATTGTATAGGGAACAAAATGAAACACACAGAGAAATATAGCAGAGAGCATAGTAATACAATGAAAACCCAACTTTTATTCATGAATAAAATAACAGAATATTGTAGAACACAAACTGGCTAGAATGGTGGTAACTGATCTCTGAAGAGTGAGAGATGTTGGTTATGCTCCGCAAAGCTCATACAAGAGGCTAAAATAATGGCCTTTTAACATAAAGCAAAAACCATAAAGGTCCAAAACCCTGACCCTAGGAGGTGAAGCGCCAAAAGGTGTTTTTGGGCATGAGGTGGTTAGTTTTTACATCAACTTCCCGAGGGCGTAACTTTTGCTTACAATCTATGTTTTGTGTGCATAGTAGCTCGTTGGAAAGCTCTAACTAAGAAATAAATTGTTATGTCATGGTTTGAACTTGATAATAAGAATCTCGAGCCTGTGAATTTCCCAGAAAACATCGTTAAGGGCCTCAAAATGACCCCAAAAGTTTAGGACCTAGAAAATCATAACAAAACCTCCAAGATGTAGAACCATGTTGAGTCAGTGGAAGAGGTGGGTGGACACCAAATCACCTAGATCATTTGAAGCTTGTTGAGATCCATTGTTAGGGTCCCACCCTAACTCTCATATTTAATTGATTGCCACTTAATGAATTGAGGGCTATATTTATTAAATAAGGCTCCACAAGGTGGTAGAGTGTGAAATCAATAAATGTAAGTTGTCTCATTAAAGAAGGTCCACTAATTAGTGGTTGAGGCCTCATTAATAGAGATCCACTAGGTGGTTAGGGTTTTGGCCAATTAGAAACTATATATATTAGTAGAAGCTATGCAATCAATTATCATGTGAACACTATTGTATTTGGAGCTTTGCTCATATTGGAGTTTTCCCCCTTGAAGAGGAAAGTAAACATTACATCCAATTTTGAATATCAATAAAGGTTTGTTTTATGATGTTATTTTCTAATTTTCGTTTTGTTTATTTTCTTTGCACAACTATATTTCCTTATGTCTTGTTATGTTTATTTGCTTTCCACAACTATATTTCCTTATATCTTGCAATGTTTATTTTGTTTCCGCAACTATATTTCATCTATTTTGTTCTAAATGTTGTGTTTCAACTAACAAGGAACACCACATGTGGTATCAAAGCACTTTCCTATGCCACTACATGCTCTGATTTTGGGAAAAAAGTTAGGCTAGAGACATGTTTCGATGTCTTTAAATAACATAGAGATTTGTTGTTCAATGGGTAAACCTGTGGTTGGAGAAGACTATACATAGAAAATATAAGAGGCATCACCTGGTTGGACACCCTTGTAACCTATGTTGATACCCCTTCAAGTAGAATCGTATAAGACAAACCTTATATACAAATTTGACTTCCACGTACCTCTCAGTATATGGGAAGCTCATAGGCGCACTTGGAGCTAGCCTTACATAATCATGTTGGTTGTCTTGTTTCTATAATACACCAAGAAAAACACTTGGGAGATCACTCTTGCATACTAGCGAATTGGATAGTACAACTAAGGGTACAATCTATCCTTCTTAGTTGGTGTTGTGAAAAAATCAATTGAGTACTATTATTGGAAACCATATAGTATATCAGAGAGATATAACACTTGATTCTCCTTTGTCCTTAAGACCCTGCAAATCTTAGCCTCTTTTCACAAACCCTGGCTTCTACATCACAAGCAATGAAATTCCTATGCAATTTGCAATATCAAGAATTTGGGAATTTCATTAGTGCAGTAATACTTAGAAGGGAGTAATATTCCCCCTATATATTAAAAAACAAATCCTAGGAGATATCAACACCATTGTGGGATACCTAGCTAAAAATAATACTTGCACGATGTTGATTGTCATGGTGTCACTCTGCCTAAATAATTTTTTTGTGGATTCATTCATACCATTGTTTGTGGCCCCTCTCTGCATAATCCTTTCAAGACACCAATCATGTTGGGATAGCTCCTGTATAACTTTTTCAGTGGACCCAATAATCCCATGACAAACACTTGTAGCATGTTAGTTGTAACATCCCCACTATAATCCCCAATTCAATTAATGCATAATGTAAAAATGAATGTGGTCGTGACTAAGCGATGTATGAGAACTGTATTTTCTGATTTTAATAAAAATAATGTGATGCTAGTTGTTGGGAATATGGACAGAGATGGGGTTTGGTTAATCCAAAAGAGAGAGGAATGCCTATGGAGTGTCTAAGAGGGGCCCAAGGGGGGGAATAGTTTATGGGTATTAATTCAAACCCAGATTTTTGAATTTTATTATCATTTGGGGAAACCTTCTATTTTATGTTTGAGTGTATATGGGAGCCCAATCATTAAATTCATGTAAGAAGGTGGGTGTGAGAGTCACATCCCATAGTTATTGGGGAGCATGGGGCTAAAGTACAATCAACATTGGATAGAGTGAGAAGTCAATTTTCTTGGGAAAATAGAGGAAATTCATATGGGTAGTAACATGCAGTTTTTCACATTCAGTTTTACAGGAACAATAAACAGAGAACATGGGAGAAGAGAATTGAAGCTGGAGCAAGAAGGAAAGGAAAAATCCAGAGCATGTTGAAGCATTTTTGGAGCATTTTGGAGTTGAAGACTGAAGAGCCATGTTGTCAAGCCTGAAGAGTGAACCCATGAGTGAGTTACACTATAATAACAAGTGATTATTGTTGATTTCACTGGTAGTGAGTTCCCAATAGAGAGATTCCTTATTTAGTGTGCCAAAGAGACCGTGATAAAAGAATGGGACACCTGATGGACTGAGAGCAATGAAGGGGTACATTCCTTGGGTTGGGCAGGTCAAGAGGAAGAGAGTTGGAGGAAATTCAAGATAGTTGTAGGAAAATACCAGTGGGGTGTGTAATATTGAGTTGTGAGGGGACTATGAGAGGCACCCTTCTTTTGTGGATTCATATCCCCAACTTGGGGGTGACTTGTTGTTGAGATCTGGAACAACAAGTCTATGGTTGGGTGGAACGTCCTTCCCAAGCAGTTGGTTGCACAAAATCTCTTTTAAAGGTAAGTGCTTATCTACTGTATGAGTTTTCTTATGAGTCTCATGGATGTGCATTTTACTCTGTGAACGATAATGGTTTTATGTGTTGTTATAAATGATTTTGTTAGCTACATTCATGTGCACTAGAATGATGTAGATGCATTTAATTATGGGTATCAGAATCTAGTTAAAAATGTGAACAAATCGTAGCTGGTAAGCTACATGAATTTAGTTAGCAGGAAAATTTCATTTTATGTGTATTTTCATGTAGTAATGTTACTCGGTTAGGCTTGGGACATTATAGATTGGTATTAGAGCTCAAGGTTCAACACTGAGCTTGTATGGGCCAAGAGCCAGCGTGAATTGAAAATTTGTGGTTGTAGATTTCGTCTTGTGACGAATTTGGGGAAAAATGGTGAATCAAAGTGAAATTCTCAAGTTATGAATAGATATCGATTTTAAGTGTTTCAAAGAAGGCAAAGAAGAAAATTGATGACGTCGGGTTGTTCATTGCAGAGTCGATTTTGTCCTGGAGGGTTGAATTCCTGTGTGTTTCATGGAAACCATGAAGTTTGGTAATCAACAACCCAAATTTATTCGAACGTGAGGATCCACAGTCGAGATTCAATAGTAGGAGGTCTGAATAGGGCATTCCCGATAGGCCTTTGGGGAGAAGGTTTTGGAAAAACCTTGGAGTTGGGCATGAGTTCAGATCCAAAGGGAAGATTCTAATGGCATGATCCTGAGATGATCATGGTCATTGATCGATATTTTTTCTCAGTGGTTAGATTTCTTGGAAAGGTGGCTTCGAAAGGGTCCGTTCGGGAAGCTTAAGGGTAACTTCACTTTCCGATGAAGTCAATCCGATCGAGGTAACCAGTGTGTAGTTTTGGAATCCGAGATGATCATGGTCGTATGATCTATTGGACGAGCATGTTGTCTTGGAAGGGATGAGGGTAGAGGAGAATTCCATGTAAGTTGCCATGTCAACATGCCATGTCAAAGGACATGTTAGTAAGGGAGGGAAAATCAAAGAATTCCATGTAACAGTCGGGTGCAAGTTTTCTGAAATAAGAGTTTTGATGGCTCGGAAGGGAGAGTTTCTGATGGCTCGAAAGGGAGAGTTTTTGATGGCTCGGAAGGGAGAGTTTATGATGGTTCAGAAAGGATGGTTCTTGATAGTCTTCGAAAGAAGGCTATGAGAATATTTGTTTGGGGAGAATGTTTCTGATGGGTGAATCCGATGGATCAAGCCCGATAGACAATTGGATTTCGAAGTTCAGAAGGGTCAATAAGCATGACAAGCCATGTTTCTGATGGGGGTTTTCCAATGGGAAAAGTTCAAGAAAGAGTTTCCAACATGTTTGCGGAGGTTTAATCACGACTTGTCAAGGATAAGCAGATCGACGATTGGGATTATTCTTGATTCTAAGATCGACGGTTTGGATCTACAGACCGTTACAACAGTAAATTAGTGAAATTTCCATGGAATTTCCAGTTTTTAAGGTCTTTATCTTGTGGGGCAGTTTTTAGGGCCTAAACAACGTTTTCAGAAAATGAAAATTTACAAAATTGTCTGTACTTTTAGTACACGAAGTTTTTTCTTCTAAAATGGAAGAGCTCGAGGAGAGCTTTCCAACCAGCTATTTTGAACGCAAAACAAAGTTCATATGAAGAAATTACAACCTAAACAATGCAAGACATATTTTGACACTAGATTTCTTCCAGAAGGCATAACTCCTTGCTCCAAACTCTGTTTGGGGAACAAGAGTAGTCTATGGAAAGCTTATGAACCATCGAAGCCAGCGATGGAGCTAGATTTGGGTTATGGGTACCTAAAAATGTGTTGGAAGAGAAAGATGACACATGTAGCATACATGGTTAAAAAGGGAAAATAGTCAAAACTTCTGAGGACCATAACTTTATGTTTGGAACTCATATTTGGGAAAATGAATAGTTGATGGAAAGGTATTGAGGAGGAAAATCCATATATTGAACCAAAAAATTAATTTGAGAAGCAAATTTTTTAGTCAACTCAAAAGAAGATGATTGGTGGGATTAAAGGGAAAAAACAAATATGCATTATTTTCCAGAATTCTGTATATATTTATTCTAACCTAACAGAAAATTGTTTGCATGCACATTTTCTGCAGAATTTAGAGGTTCATAAAGGTATTTTGGTTCCTATATGAGAACTACAACCATGGAAGATGCCCAAGGGTCCTACAGTCACGAAGATGAATTCAGAGGTCTGCATGTCAGCATGAGAAATGATGATATAGAGTCTAATGGAATAACATGTGAAAATGATCATGCACAATTTAAAGGCTTCCTATGATAGGAAGAAGAATTATGCAAAAAAGAACATAGTTTTTAGAGATTTTAAAGTGGGAGAACATGTTTTCCTAAAAGTGAAAGAAAAATGAAGTTCGATAAGATTGGTTTGCTACTCAAAGTTGGAAGCAAGATATTGTGGACCTTTTAAAATATTAGAGAAGATAGGGCCAATTGCATACATGTTAGCATTCCCTTCATCCATGATAATGCATAATGTATTTCATGTATCATTATTAAATAAATATGTGCCTGACCCTAACAACATAATTGATTGGACTGTGATCCAAGTGGAGCATGAAGGGGATTTTCGGGTGGAACTAGTGCACATCCTGGACTGGGAATTCAAAATGCTCGAGAACAAAGCCATATGGATGGTAAAGGTTTAGTGGACATGCTACAGTCCTAAAGATCCAACATGGGAGAATGAAGAAACTATGTGGGAGGAATAATTGCAATTTTTTGCCAATTTTGAAGAAAATAGAAGTTGAAAATGCAAGACTCCATTTTGGGCAGTTAGATTATGGAACAACATCTTAGAATTCTTGGTCACCTATGTTGATAGCCCTAATAAATGAATGGTGCAGACCGATATATTGAAGGCGGTGAAGGGGGCACATTCCTTAGGTCAACAAGTTGAGAAGAACGAGAGATTCTGGTTGGGACTATTGTTGGAGAGTAGTCATATCGCAAAATTTATATTTTCTAAGTATTGTGATATAATTGTATATGTATTTCTTCATGGTGTTGTGCATCAAAGACGATTCACAATTGTAGGGGAGGGGGAATGTAACATCCCCACTATAATCCCTAGTTTAATTAATGCATGATGTAGAAATCAATGTGGCTATGGCCAAGCGATATAATAAGAAAAATGTAATTTTTTATTTTAATAGAAATAATGTGATGCCAATTGTTGGGAATATGGATAGAGATGGGGGTTGATTATTCCACAAGAGAGAGGAATTCCTAAGGAGTGTCTAAGAGGGGCTCAAGGGGGTAAATGTTTTGTGGGTATTAATTCAAACCCATATTTCAGAATTTTATTATATTTTGGGGAAACCTTCCATTTTATGTTTGAGTGTATGGGAGCTCAATCATTAAACTCATGTAAGAAGGTGGGTGTGAAAGTCACATCCCATAGTTATTGGGGAGCATGGGGTTGAATTACAATAAACATTGGGCAAGGTGGGAAGTCGACTGTCTTGGGAAAATAGAGGAAATTTGTATGGGTAGTAACAAGCAGTTTTTCACATTCAAATTTATAGGAACAGTAACTAAAGAACATGGGAGAAGAGCATCGGAGCTGGAGCAAGAAGGTGAGGCAAATTCTGGAGCATGTTGGAGCGTTCTTGGAGCTAAAAACTGAAGATTCAGGTTTTCAGACTTGAAGAGTGAACTCCTCAATGAGTTGCACTGTAATAGCAAGTGATTGTTGTTTATTTTACCGGTAGTTTTTCCTGGCAATGAATTCCCTTGAGTTCGCAATAGAGAGATTTCTTGTTTCCTATTCCAAAGAGACCTTGATAAACGAATGGGAGGCATGATGGACTGAGAGTAGTGAAGGGGTACATTCCTTGGGTTGGGCAGGTTAAGAAGAAGAGAGATGGAGAAAATTCAGGATAGTTGTAGGAGAATACCAGTGGGGTGTGTGATGTTGAGCTTTGAAGGGACTGTGAGAGGCACCCTTCTTTTGTGGATTCCTAACCCCAACTCGAGGACGACTTGTTGTTGAGATATGGAACAACAATTCTATGGTTGGGTGGAATGTCCTTCTCAAGTATCTAGTTGCACAAACTCTATTTTAAAGATAAGTGCTTATCTATTATCTGAGTTTTCTTATGAGTCTTATGGTTGTGCATTTTACTCTGTGAATGAGAATGGTTTTATGTGATGTTATAAATAATTTAGTTAGGTACATTCATGTGAACTAGAACGATGTAGATACATTTAATTATGGGTATTAGAATCTAGTTAAAAATGTGAATAAATCATAGTTGGTAAGCTACAAGAATTTAACTAGCAAAAAAAATTAATTTGATGTGTATTTGAACATAGTATTATTCCTCAGTTAGGCTGGGGACGTTACATTAGCCATGGATGAAGTAAATCAAATGGTTGAGTCTCTTTGCCAATATGGAAACCAATATGTCTTGCCCCACTACATGTCAAGTCGGCTTTTGTTTTGATCAGATTATGAAGCTGAAGGGTAAGCCTGAGGAGGGTGGCCATGTCTTTGGTGAATGATCCCATAAGGGTAAGCACCTTGAGGAGGAATAAAATCCCACTAATAAAGTCTCATTTTCTGACCGTTCCCACATTTTGATTCCTTACTTCCCTAAAGTTGATCTGAATGATTTTGATGGGTCAGATTTGACTAGTTGAGTTGACCAAAAGGAGCACTATTTTTCCCTTTATGCCATAGAAAATAACATTTTGAAACTTCGAATAGGTGTCCTCTATCTAGTTAGGGAGCTATGGCAGTGGTGGCAATGGTATAAGAATGCATATCCCGGGGTCACCACATGGAGGTAGTTTGTGAAAACCTTAGTTTCTTGCTTTATCATAGATATAATTTTTTGGGGCCATCTTACCAAATTCCTGCAAATTGGCATGTTGGAAGACTGTATTGATGCTTTTGAACATTTGGATATTATAATATAAAATTGAATTGATGAATTTTTTAATAAATTCTTTATCAATGGTCTTAAGGAAGAAATCAGAGCCCAAGTAGAGATGAACAACCTTGCTACTTAGTTGGAGGCCACTTAGTTTACTCGTCATGCCCAAGTTATATCCTATGCCCAATCCAAATGCCCCAACTTTGCTCCATGTCTCTGCCCAAATACAATGGCTCCTAAACAACCTACCCCACCACTCAAGGTCCATAAGTTGATAAGTGATGAAATGGCGAACCATTAACGGAAGGGTCTCTGCTATAACATTGATGAAAAATATTCTCTAGGGCCACATAAATGTAAGGAGAAGAAATTATTTATGGTCGTTTTTAAGGACAATTTTGATGAGGAAGTTGAAGGCGAGACATAGGAGGAATTCACTCCCATACTTTGACTCATATGTCTTCTCCTCGAATGTTAATGTTGGTTAGTTATATCAAGCAATGTAAGGTCATTGTCTTAATCAACAATGAAAGCACCCATCATTTCATTCAAAACTACATTTTCCAAGAAACAATGTTTCTATATCCATGTTGTTAAGAAATTTTAGATTATGATTACTAATGGGGGATTTATGAAATGTGGTGGCTAGTGTGAAAATGTGAAATTTCAAATGAATGAGTATTCCTTGAAAACTCACATGTTTTTGATTGAAATGGGTGGATGTGATATTGTTTTGGGTGTTGAAAGGCTAAGAACATTAGGCCCCATCGCCATCTATTTCCTAGAATTATACCTGAGTTTTCAGAAGGAAGGCAATTCCTACATGCTCAAAGGTTTCATAGCAGGTTCTCCAGAAATCATTAGCTCCAACCATGTGGAAAAACTTCTGAAAAAGGGTCACTCTGCCATTATTGCACAATTCTATGCTATTGAAGCCTTTGAGGATGCTTCCCATCTAGTTCATCCAAATTTGTAGTTAGTATTGGACAAACACCAACAAGTATTTGAACATCACCAAGGGTTACTACCATCACGTGGAGAGCATGGTCATAGCATCTCACTAGTTTCCAATAGTCTACCATCCAATGTGTGCCTTATATCATCATCCTTTTTCCCAAAAGAATGAAATTGAAAAGATTGTACATGAGATAGTCGGTGTTGGTATTATTTTTCCTAGTACTAGCCCCTACTCTTCTCTAGTTGTCACAATGCTTAAAAATGAAAGCACTTGGAATGTGTGCCTTGATTTTCACATTGTTAACAGCTTGAAATTTAAAGATAAGTTCTCCATTATAGTCATTGATGATCTCTTAGATGAGATACATGGAGCATAGTTCTTCACTAACTTGATCTTTACCATGGTTATCACCAAATTCGCATGAACAAAGCCGATATTCCCAAAACTATTTTTTACTCTCATGATGGTCATTACAAGTTTTTGGTGATGCCCTTTGGTCTTTGCAATGCATCTTCTACCTTTTAGAGCCTCATGAACCATGCAATTTCCCCATCCGCTTAGGAGTCATAAGGGAGAAATTCCGCTAGCCTAATAAGTTCATGTGGGCTAAGGTGGAGAATGACCAATGGGACACGACTTGCCTAGGAAAGACTTTATAAAGTTAAATTGGGAAAAAAGGGGACATGGGTCCTAGGCTAACGAAAAGTCACTTTTAAATTATAAAGTGAAGGAGCCACTAAAGTGACTTTAATAAAATAAAATAAATAAGTGAACGTGAAAAGACTCAAGTGAATATTAAAAGGAAAAATGAGGAGTCGCTCCTCATTCTTGCATTGGCTCATTCGAGAAAAAGATTTTGGAGAGCTCTCGAGAAGAGAGACCAGGGTTTTTTTTTTTGGAAACCCTTCTTGTTTGTTGGTTTCGGTGTTGCAACTATACACCCTAGCTAGTCTCAAGAGGAAATCACTCATATTTCTTTAGCGATCTTGATTGCCACTGAGTTTTACCCTTGTGTAGTCGATTTTTGTTGGCTGGAAGCTAGTTTATGGTTGTGTGGCAGTTGAGTTTTACATTTGAGGGTCGAGTTAGTATTAGAAGTTGATTCCCATAAATTTGTGGGTCGAGTTACTTGAAGAGGGGAGAATTAATTACTGTTGGGTGAATTTATTGGTGATAGGGGTCGAGTTTATGAGTCTGAGCATAATTCTTCAGTGGTTGGGCACTTCATCTATTGTCTGGGCACGATTTCTAGTTTGTGGACAATGCATATCAAAGGGAAGTATTTCGTGTGGGGCTGGATACCTTTGGGATGAGTCTGCTGATATAGAAAGGGGTTCAATTCTCTCTTTGTTGTGCCAATAAGCTTCCAAACAGGATCGATTCACTCCGCAGGAACATAGGAATTACTTATTAAGATGTTGTACACTTTCATTTACTCATGGGCGTTATTTTTGCATGTAGATGACATTACTCTTCATTGGTTATTGCTTCTGGGCATATATCTTCATTGTTGGGCACTTATATTTACTCTTGGGTGTTGTCCCTTCCAGTGGATGACATTATTTCTTGCTAGTGGTCACTTCTGGGCACATATTACAACTGTTGGGTACATACCTTCATTGTTGAGCTCTTTCCTTCATTGATGGGTGTTGTAACTCATTTCAGAAGTGAAGATATCAGTCTTACACCACCAAGAGGGCACTAAGATAACCTCAAATTACAAATACTAGGTTCCTATTTAATTTGTGCAGTGGGTTATTGTGTATTTTTCAGTATTATGGCTACTATGGAATAATTAATATACTTGTTATTTGAGCCTTTGAGTCTTGTGTGTTCATGTTTCCATTTGGTTTGGCATTAAATCCAAGAACATTCACTTTACACATAATCAACAAATATAGCCTAGTAAACTATTGGTGAAAGGGAAGAAAAAAGAGTACAACCAAAACACCATATAGATACAAAAATATTAGTTGGAATAATATCATGGTATCAGAGCATGGTCCTTTGCAGTTGTGTGGTTTGAGGGGTAGTTTGATTCATGAGACCAGAAGACGAGGAAAACATCACTTACAAGAGACATAGGGACAAAGCTTTAGAACCTCAACCAAAACAGGAAGAAGAAGAAGTGTTGGGTGAAGGGGAAGCACCTTCATGATCTAATAAAGGGAAGGGGCACATGGCGGAAGAAGGAGACCCACGAATCAACATCATTTTCCAGATCATGAATGATTTGGCCAAGGGCCAAAAGTTGATGATGGACCTTTTGGGACAGCTAGCAATTAACACCATTGAGGAGCCATCGAAACAAAAACATAACGGTGAAATGGGTTCTAACAACGAAGAAGGAAGTCATTCTCACACTATTATGCAAAGCCACCCTCACTTGTACACGAGGAAACCCAAACCCACTATGCCATAGTTCTTGAGTGGTGAGGTAGCACCGGAGGGGCCATCAGAGTAGGATGACTCTTATCTAACCTATTTGGAGGAGTATATGAGGTTGGGGGATGAATTTCAGGCAACTATGTATTTCACTGACTTTTTCCACCTTAAACCGAAGAGCCGACTCAGAGGAGAAAAAAGGACACCCAACCAGGAGCTTCAGAAGACACTTGGGAAAGTGACCATTCCAAACTTTGACGGATCCTCAAAATGTTCAGCAAGGACTTGGGTGCAGAAGCTGGACACATACTTCCAGCTACATCAGATGATAGAAGTTGAGGCCATTAAATTGGCTACTTTACACTTAGATGGTGAGGTCCATGAATGGTTGTACCATGGGCTAGTGACGTTGGGTCATTCATGCATCACTTCATACCTCGATTTCACACAGAGGATCATTGAGAGGTTTGACAGGAAAGACCCATAGATCCATTTTCGAGAGTTGGCTCAGCTCAAGCAGACAGATAGCCCATAAACATTTATCTTTGAGTTCCAAAGATTAGCAGTGATGGTGACTGACATATCTGAGGTACGCTTGGCGATGTTGTTCATTGAGGGGATAGCAGAGCCATTATGTGGATGGGTGAAGGCCTATAAACCCACCACTTTGTAGGATGTAGTCAGTCGTACTAGGGACATGCAAGACATTGTTCCTAAGAGAAGATTTCCTCTGAAACCCACTTTCCCATAGAAGAGTAAGGAAACCAAACTGTTTCTGAGGGATTAGGCCGGGAAGCCCAAGTTGGATGAAGAAACGAGAAAGGAACTAACGAGGAAAAAATTGTGCTTTAGTTGTCAGGAGTTGTGGGTACCAGGGCATAGGTGTGTCGGGAAAGACAAGACCGGCAAGGCTCATTATATTGAAGTCTATTCGAAAAATGATAGTGATGACAAGGATGAGCAACATGAAAAAGAACATGGACACCAGACATCATGTGATGAGACATCACAGGCTGGGGCTAAGGGTCCTATGATGAGATTTTGTCATGTACTAGCCTTACCAGATTTCACTCAGTCATTCGTGTTTGAGTGTGATGCTTCCGGAGTATGAGCGACATTATTCAATATATGAAAAGGAAATGTTGGCCATTATGCATGCATTGGCCAAATTCAAACAATACTTGGCGGGGAACAGATTTAAGGTGAAGACAGATCACAATAGCCTAGGGTTCCTCATGAAGCAGAAAGAATTGAGTGAGCGGCAACAGAAGTGGATCAACAAGATTCAAGCTTAGGATTTTGAGATCGAGTATGTGAAGGGAAAGAACAATGTGGTAGTTGATGCCCTTCCCATAATACCACCCACTCTCTCCCTCGTGGAGATTTCAGCCGACTGAAAAGCTCTTTTGTTGGTAGAATATTCCAAGAACCAGTTTGCTTGCGAGATCCTTGACAATCAGACACAAGATGATCAGTATAGAGTCATTGATGACATCATTTATTACAAAGACAGGATCTACCTTGTACCAGAATCTCAACTCAGGACAAAATCATGCATGCAACACATAGTTCCCCATTTGTAAGACATGCTGGATACTTGAAAACCTATAAGAAGATCCGAGAAAGATTTACATGGAAGGGCCTTAAGACAAATGTGTTGAGGTTTGTAAGAGAATGCAACGTCTGCCAACAAAACAAGGCAGAGCACACTCACCCTGCCAGACTACTTCAACCACTTCCCATTCCCGAACAAAAATGGGAAAGCATCTCTATGGATTTCATCATTGGGTTGCCCCAGGTGTAAGGGAAGGACTGTATCTATGTGGAGGTTGACAGGCTCACGAAGTTTGAACACTTCTTCTCCATACCCTCTAGGTATTCAACAACATAGGTATCAGAGTTATTCTTCAGAGAGGTATTCCGATTACATGGGAGGATTTTGGCAGGAGCTATTCAGACTGGTAGGAACAAAGTTGACCCCAAGCACAAGTTACCACCCTCAAAATGATGGTCAAATTGAGATATTGAATAAGTGGTTGGAATGTTATGTGAGGAATTATGTGTCGGGCCAACATAAAGCTTGGATAAAATGGCTACACTTAGGGGAGCATTTCTACAACACTACCTATCATATGTCGATTGGGATATCACCCTTCCAAGCCCTGTATGGAAATGATGCACCCACATTTGTGGATCAGATGTTTGGAGACAGTTGGGCACCTAAGGCTAAGAATTGGATTCAGGAGAGACAAAATATTCTACGGACACTAAATAATAATTTGCAAACAACTTAGAATCAACAGAATATCTATGCAAACAAGCACAGGGTGGAGCACATCTTTGAAGTAGGAGACTTGGTATACCTACACCTTTAGCCTTATAGTCAATCATCGCTCAAAATGAAGAGGCAAAAAAATTAAAGCCTAGATTTTATGGACCCTACAAAATCACGAGGCATATAGGGGAGGTGGCATACGAGCTAGAGATTCCAGAGGGATGCAAAATACATAATGTCTTCCATGTCTCATGTCTCAAGAAGGCATTAGGGCAACATATCGCCACTTCTACATAGTTACCACCCCTAGATGAAGAAGGGTAATTGACTCTGGTTTCAGAGGAAATTTTGGAAGTCAAAGAGCGGAAGTTGAGGAACAGGACCATCAAATAGTACCTAGTTAAGTGGAAGGATCTTTCTATTGAGGATGCTACTTGGGAAGGAGAATAGGTGCTCCAACATCTCGGATTGAAATTGCTTGTGGACAAGCAATCTTGGGCAGGGAGGAATTTAATGTTCCCATCCGCTTAAGAGTCATAAGGGAGAAATTACACTAGCCTAATAAGTTCCCGTGGGCTAAGGCAGAAAATGACCAAGGGGACATGACTTTCCTAGGAAAGACTTTATAAAGTTAAATTGGGAAAACCAGGAACATGGGTCCTAGGCTAACGAAAAGTCACTTTTAAATTATAAAGTGAAGGAGCCACTAAAGTGACTTTAATAAAATAAATAAAATAAGTGAGAAGGAAAATACTCAAGTGAATATTAAAAGGAAAAATGAGGAGTCTCTCCTCATTCTTGCATTAGCTCATTTGAGAAAAAGATTTTGGAGAGCTCTTGAGAAGAGAGACTAGGTTTTTTTTTTTGGAAACCCTTCTTGTTTTTCGGTTTCAGTGTTGCAAATATACACCCTAGTTGGTCTTGGGAGGAAATCACTCAGATTTCTTTAGTGATCTTCATTGCCACTGAGTCTTACCCTTGTGTAGTCGAGTTTTGTTGGCTGGTAGCTAGTCTCTGGTTGCGTGGTGGCTGAGTTTTACATTGGAGGGTTGGGTTGGTATTAGAAGTTGATTCCCATAACTTTGTGGGTCGAGTTACTTGAAGAGGGGCGAATTAATTATTGTTGGGTGAATTTCTTGGTGATAAGGGTCAAGTTTATGAGTATGTGCATACTTTTGTAGTGGTTGGGCACTTCATCTACAGTCTGGGTACGATTTCTAGTGTGTGACAATGCATATAAGAGGGGAGTATTTCGTGTGGGGTTGGATACCTTTGGGATGAGTTTGCTGATATAGAAAGGGGTTTGATTCTCTCTTTGTTGTGCCAATAAGATTCCAAATAGGGTCGATTCACTCCCCGGGAACAAAGGAATTACTTATTAAGTTGTTGTACACTTTCATTTACTCATGGGTGATATCTTTGCCTGTAGATGACATTACTCTTCGTTGGTTATTGCTTCTGGGCATATATCTCTATTGTTGGGCGCTTATATTTACTCTTGGGCATTGTCCCTTCCAGTGGATGACATTATTTCTTGCTAGTGGTCACTTATGGGCACATATTACAGTTGTTGGGTACATACCTTCATTGTTGAGCGTTTTCCTTCATTGTTGGGTGTTGCAACTCCTTTCAAAAGTGAAGATATTAGTATTACACCACTAAGAAGGCGTCGAGATAATCTCAAATTAAAAATACCATGTTCCTATTTAATTTGTGCAGTGGGTTATTATGTATTTTTAAGTATTATGGCTGCTATGGAATAATTAATATACTTGTTATTTGAGCCTTCGAGTCTTGTGTGTTCATGTTTCCATTTGGTTTGGTATTAAATCCAAGAACATTCACTGTACACATAATCAACAAATATAACCCAGTAAACTATTGGTGAAAGGGAAGAAAACAAAAGTACAACCAAAACACCATATAGACACAAAAAAATTAGTTGGAATAATACAATCTTCAAGTCCATTCTATGTCATTTTTTCTTGGTCTTCTTTGATGACATATTGATGTACAACAAAACTGGGCAACACATGTGGTAGATGTGGATTAGGTATTAGAACTCCTCCATAATCATTGATCATTTTCTTAAGCATTCTAAATGTACTTTTGGTGCTTCCTAAGTTGAATATTTGGAACACATTGTTAGTGGAGAGGGTGTGCATGTTGATCCTAAGAAATTTGAGGTGTTGAAAGATTGGCCTCATTCCAGGAACCTCAAAATTTTGTGTGGATTTCTTGGCTTCACAAGTTACTGCTAGAATTTTGTCCAAACCATGGTAAAATTTCCACTTCTCTCACCAACTTGCTAAAAAAGAATGCCTTCAATTGGAATGAGGAGGTTGAATAAGCTTTTCCAACTTTAAAATATGCTATGTGTACCACACTAGTCCTCACCCTACCTGACTTCAATAAGACTTTTGTTTTGGAATGTGATGCCTCAGAGAAAGGGATTGGGGCTATGTTAATTCAATAGGGATGCTTGTTTGCCTTCACTAGTAAGTAATTATATGATAAACACTTGAGAAAATTCACCTATGAGAAGAAAATGTTGGCTATTCTTCATGCAATTGGTATGTGGTGTCCTTACTTGATGGGGCATCATTTCTATATTAAACCATACCATCATAGC
Organism: Picea engelmannii; assembly: GCA_009831015.1. Lineage (NCBI taxonomy): Eukaryota > Viridiplantae > Streptophyta > Pinopsida > Pinales > Pinaceae > Picea > Picea engelmannii. Next base: position 488,257 of record ML781426.1, on the reverse strand, counting down.
TTGAAATATTTCCTAGAATAGAGGTTGTCATCCCTAGAGAAACAAAAGTGGGTCACAAAAATGTTAGGCTATGACTATGATATTATCTACAAGAAGGACAAGGAAAATGTGGTGGTTGATGCTCTCTCTAGGAAGTATGATGAGGAAGGGTCCCTATTCTTCTTGTCTTTTCTAGTGCCTAATTGGTTGTAGTCAGTACGTCAAGAAGGGTTAGTGGATGCTAGGATCATGCACGTGATCCACCAACTACAGGTCAACCCACAACACTGGGCAAGATGATGAACTTCACTATAAAGGTTGTATTTTTTTGTTTGAGGATTCATCATTTAAATCCAAAGTGTTATCTGAGTTACACTCCTCTCCCATGATAGGTCATTATGGGTTTCATAAAACATATAATGTGATTAAGCATTCATTATTTTGGGCAGGCGTGAAGAAGGATATATGCACCTTTGTTGCAGAATGTGATACTTGCTAAGAGAATAAAAGGGAAACAATAAATCCTCTAGGAGCCTTGCAACCCTTATCCACTCCTATCATTGTGTGGGATGACATTTCTATGGATTTCATTGTGGGGTTACCAAAATTAAGCAACACATTAGTGATAATGTTAGTTGTTGATCGCCTTTCCAAATATGTTCACTTATCTACCTTACGACACCCATTCAAGGTCTCCACAATAGCACAAGTATTTCACTTATGTGCAAACCAAGGAAGGAATTTCCATTTCCCAATATAAGTATGCATGTGACCTTCTTTGTTGCCTTCACATGTAAGATTGTAAACTATCCCCATCTCCCTTCTAGTGTGGAGTCAAACTTGTTTCCACCTATACTACACCTAAAGTAGATGCCACTTTGTACCTTTAGTTAGTTGGTATCCTTTTGCATTTGACTCATACTCATCCTAATATTTATCTTGTTGTTGATCTTGTTGCTTGGTATATGCAAAAACCCCATTGGAGCCATTGGAAAGAAGGAAAAATGATACTTCAATATATCTAGGGTACAATTCAGTTTGGGATATATTACAGTTCAAGGGGTGGGGTGGGGGTGGAGGAGGTTCCTTTGTTTGTTGGTTTCATTGATTCCAATTGTACCAGTGACCCCGATGATCAAAAGTCTACTATAGGTTATGTTTTCAATATTAGTTCTAGACTTGTCACTTGGGATTATAAGTAGCAATTTGTCTTTGCTCTTTCTTCAACAAAAGTAGAGTATCGGGAAACAATTAGTGTAAATAAAGAAGCCTTGTGGCTTCAATAGATCCTTTCAGGGTTTGGATTTCAATAACAACGTCCAACCACACATTGGTGTGATAATCAAAGTGCCATTTAGCTCGTCAAATATTCAATTCAACATTAGTGTGGAAAACACATTGAGCTACACATGCACTTCATCAGAAAGCTTCTTCAATGTTGTGTTCTCAAAGTTCTCTATTGCCCTATAGATGATCAAATTGCAGACATTTCACAAAGTCTCTTATAGAAGCGAAGTTTTTCAAACATCTATCTATGTTAGGATTTTAGGAAGTTGTCATTAAGGGGGGTATGTTCTAATGCCTCCTTCCTTCTCCTATTGTGTCACCTTTGTAAATCCTTCAATCCTGTCCCAAGTTGTTCTTAAGGGGGTATGATAAGATATTTAGACATTTAGGAGTTAGTTAATATCAACTTGGTCTAATGTGTCTTTAGGTAAAGTATGTTTCTTTAGTGTGTTTTTTTAGTATGCATTGTTATTATCTAATATGACAATCAATATTATGTTCTAGATATAAATGATCCGATAATTCATTTTCTCCTTGATTCTAATGGCTATATTGATGCATGGCTTAGCACCCAATTGATCCATAATCTCTATTTAAAGAGCACAGAGTGTCATTTGTTAATGATCAATTGTGAGAAACTCATATGTAAATTATTTTCCTTCTGCATCAATATATTTCCTCTAAGTGGTTGTGTTGGTTGGGGCCATATACTGTTTCCCTCTTTGAGGGTTTTAACTATGTAATGCATCGGTATATTGATCTTTAATATGTTTGTGTGAATGATTTCCTTAAGGTGTTCGACCATGTGGATATAACTTGTTTATTGAACTCACATGTTGATCAACATTGCTCCAAACACCATTTTAATGAAGGGGATCAGGTGTTCTTGCATCTCCAACCCTACAAATAGACCTCTCTTAAGGAGAAGATCCATCAAAAGTTAAATCCTAAGTTTTATGGACCCTCTGCTATACTCAAAACGTATAGGTCCAGTGGCTTACAAATTGGCTCTACCTAGCCATTCTAAGCTCCACCCAGTATTTCATGTGTCCTGTTTGAAGAAAATGATCGGGCCCAATTGTAGAGTTTAAACCAACCTTCTAGAATTGGATGAAGAGGGTTCCATTTGGTTGCAACTGGAGGTTGTTTTGGACAAATGCGAGCATTGTCTTTGCCAACTCACTATCCAAATTTTTTTGATCCAATGGAAGAATACACAACCCAAAGACGCTACATTAGAACTAGCAAAGATTCTCCACCAATTTCCTCCTCTCTACCTTGGAAGACAAGGCCACTTTGTAAGGGGGAGGGAATGTCAGGGTCCCACCCTAACTCCCCATGGTAGGGTTCCACGCTAACTCAATTGTTGATAGATTCTTAATGTATCGAGTGCCATATTAATTAAATAAGGCCCCTCAAGGTAGTATCCTTATGCCTTGATTTAGACAAGGATCATTGAGCTAGTTGCCTTTCTAAGTTAGAGATACTTGATGATACAGACTTAAAAACTTTTAGCATACTCATGACTATTATAAACAAATTTCTCATGCTTACAACAAAGATGTCATTGGTGTACACTTTTTCCATTGGACACGGAAAGCGAAAATAAATAACCTTGTCTTATTTCAGTTCAATAATGATAATAAAGAGAGTGGTTGAGGTTTCATTAATGGAGGTCCACCAAGTGGTTAAGGTTTTGGTTAGTTGGAAACTATATATAGTAGTAGAAACTATGTAATATATAGTCATGTGAATATTATTGTATTTGGAGCTCTACTCATGTTAGAGGTTGCACCCTCAAAGAGGCAAGAGGATGTTGCATCCAATTCTGAATATCAATAAAGGTTTTATCACTGTTGTTATTTTCCAATTTTGGTTATATTTATTTATTTTCCACAACCATATTTCCTTTTGTCTTGTTCTGTTTATTTTCTTTCCACAACTATATTCCATCTGTTTTTCTTTGAATATTTTGTTTCAACTAACAAGGAACCCCACATGCATACAAATATGAAGCTAAAGGAAATTACTCACTAGGATCACCAATTATGTTATTCTCATTGCGGATATTGATTGTTCACTTTATCTCTCAAATCATGCAAAAATGTGTGCCATAGTGGACATTAGAGCATTTTCCTTAATGCATCATTGTGATGATAACAAGAATTATGTTACCTTCTCCAGAACATTCTTAGGAATCCCACGCATGCATAAAAAATGTTGCTCCAATCATTAACACTGCAAAAGATATGTCTCTTGATCTTGGGCGTGGGATGAGGTAGAGGGAAACATAGCTATGGGGAATTCTCCAAATATTTGACATGTAAAGTATTATCACACTCAATGATGTCAGCATTTCTAAAACAACACGAATAAAGTGAAAAATTGTGATAGATAAATATGCATAGAAGTAGGAAAAACAAATTGATCATTGTGGGGAACATAGGAGTCAAAATTTGATGATGAAGAAAATTGACTAAACAAAATCACAATTCTCAGTAGTGTAATCCCAATTTTAGATCTTGTGATGTTGACAAGGTCCATTTTGTGCAAGTTCATGTCTATTCTTGATCAAGAACATACAAGTTAGAAATTTTCATTGAGCTTAATAGAGTGTTTTATCCCAAACAAAATCATTAACACAATTTTAATTGAAACAAAGAAAAGCTATGTATCATTTGTACCATGATCTTGACTAAGCCTATACAAGATTGATGGATTGTTGAGAGACTTACATTCAAGTACTAATTATGTGTTCTTTTCCATTAAATATATATTGCAATGATTAGGATGCCATGAAATACATATTAAGTGGTTGAGAGACAACACATGTACTCAAATAATAATCAAATATTAGATATCACTGCTATAACCATGTCATGACTTATAACAAGTAGAACAAAGCATTGACAAATCAACATGATATATACCTTTAGAGAGATGGAATATGTGTACATGAAGAAATAGAGATGACATTATTTCCTTGTGTTCACTTGATGTCTATTGTTTTCCCTTCAAAATTGTCATTGAGCCAAACATTTGTAGTTAATTTTGCTTATACATTTCCAATGCTATTACAATTTACACCCATGACCCATGACTAATTGTTTTCATGTTATGCAAAGCCAAGAGTAGAGACAAACATAACAAAGGAAATGGCCTTATGGCGAGTGTGAATCTAAACACATTAATCATGGACACTAAATGCGATGCCAATTCTCATTTTGACAAGGATTGGCAGTGCTCATAATACATGAATTCAAGTGGAGATTCAAAAAGCCAAAGTGTCCAAGCTTCTCCAAGAAGCTTTCATATGCGTGACACTTAAAATGTTCATACGCCAATACGGTAGTAGGATTATTTGGGTTTGAGCTATGTCACAGATTTCAAGTTGTGGAATGGTACATCATATCAAGGAATATATGAGAGCAAGAGAGAATATAGATGATTTTAAACTTTAAAGGAAAGCAATGGTTGATGAATTATGAAGCTTGTTCATGATTTGCATCCATCCTCATATAAAATGGAAGGTATAATGCTCATTGAGGAACCAAGAGTTGGGAGTTGGGACATTGATGGGTTGTTGAAAAGGTGACCCTTTTTTCGAAATTTTATGTTATTTGTCACCCTTCATAAATGACAAGTAACTTCAAAAATTTACATTTTTTAAAGCGTGTTCTTTGAATTACCTTCTAATATGGGTTTGAAACCCATGGAAGGGCTAGGAATAGTTCAATTTTGATCATTGAGCATGCCTACTATTTGTAGCCCTGATCCCTTAGTTTGGGACGATACACTATTAGAATGGGTATCACAAGATTGGGTTAATTTTAAATATGATAATATACATGTCAAAATATATTTTCATTTAGGGTTTTTTGTTGGGTATTTACTTTTATATATGGCAAGATATATTCCAATAACAAGTTCTTTATTGTTCACCCAAGAGAATGAGTACGTGTTCATAATGCGCTTTGTTTTAAAGGGTATAAATTAATCTTGTAATCATCTTTCCAATCACAACATCTAAAAGAATTTGATAGATATTTTGGCATGAGTAGGAATGATCAAAGATTTGTGCATAGTGAAACAATATCCTTAGGGGTTTTCCCTAATTCTAATTCATCTCACATCATAATAAAATTCAAAAAATTCTTATAGGGGTTTTCCCTAATTCTAATTCATCTCACATCATCAAAAAATTCTTATCAATAAGAACATTGACTTCCTATATTACCGGATTCCAACAACTATAGGAAAGTTTCTTACAAGATTAGATGACTCCATTTTTAAAGATCTTAAGGATCAAACTAGAATGAATTTCTACAAAATAAAAGATAACTTGGATCTTCAATCAAATGTGATTATTATCATTAATTTAGTAATCCCTTTACTTCATTTTAATTAGAAATTTCACTATATTAGATATTATAGTTTCTATAAGTAATGAAAATTTGATTATGAAACTCTGCTTAAATAGAGTTTAATTTTTTTTTATCATAGAATCTAATTAATAATATTTAGAAAAATTCTGAAACAAATCAACATCAAATTTATCCTTATAAAAATAAATCATTAAATTTTTTAAATTAATCTATTTATTAACTCATTAAAGGCGAACGTTTAGAGTACGCTAATTTATAGCTGGACAAAATGGCTAAAACCACTGACTTCTCTGTCCCCAATTCTGACAATTGAAGGGAAATTTGACAGCCGCACTTCCCACAGCGTCCGTTGGATGTTCACACTGCTTTCCCGGGAACGGCGTCCGATAGACCGGACCTGCCGGTAACGGAGACCCTGCGGCCTTTTATATGCGAGGGGCTTTTTCATGCGGGTTGGGATTTGGATTTGCGGAAGTTTACAAAGGTTTGGTCTGTAATCGGTTTTCTGTTGCAAAGGAGGATGCGGACTAGAGCCGGCTCTTGTTATCCGTCTCCTGTTCGTGATGGGAGGGAGAATTGTAAACGGAAACGACAGATGATGAGCAGAGAGCAAATGAAAGGAAAACGGCTTCGACGAGAACCCAATGGTGTTAATCATTTTGACGACCTTCCGGATGATGTACTGATTTCCGTCCTGGCCAAGTGCAGCCTTAGTGCAAAATCTGCAGCAGAGTTTGTGAATGTTATATTAACGTAAGTTGAAATTAAATTCTATACTTTTTTGAGGTACGTGGGGTTTGAATACTTTGTTCATTAATTTCATTATCGATATCAGGGCAATTAACACTATATATATATGTGGGATAATGTAGAATTTGAAATAACTTTAAATCCGACCATATATATATTCAGTATTAATTATTCTGGATATATCTTAATATAGATAACATTAATTACTTTATTGTATATTTTTTAATTACTTTCTGCTCAAATCCAATCATTTATATTCTAGCATTTAAAGTATTAACAGCAAATTGCTTTGCTGTTAGGTGCATAGTGTTTGTCCATAAATGTTGTAAGGGTATAAAAAAGCAAGTTAAATTTGTAGTAAATGGACACAAGAATTCAGCAAAAATTTTAGGCAAATTCAGACTTGTACCATGATCTAAGATCAATATGTGTAGAACTATGCCTTAGGGTTTTGTCTAATTGTGAATCTACCTTTTATTATAAAAAAATCAATCAAAGTTTTATAGTGAAATGAACTCCAACACTCTATATCACCGCCGGATTGCAATGGGAAGAAAATTTTCTCCAGGATTAATCATTAAACAACTCCGACATTTAAGGGTACGACTAACCATTCATACAAATCCTGCTTGGTTTTGAATGCTGTCTTCCCAGTATCCTCCACTTTGACCCATATTATATGATATCCTGATTTAAGAACCAACTTAGTGAATAATGAATAATTTGGCACCAATAAATTGATTCAGCATATCTTCTATCCTAGGAAAAGGGTATATGTTCTAGATTTTGATCCTATTGCGTACTCGAAAATCCATGCACATTGGCTAATGCTCACCCTTCTTCTTTGGTACCAAATGATTGGTAAACTATAAGGTGAGTAACTTGGTTTGAATAATCCTGGATATAAGAACTCTTGAATTTACCTCTTAATCTCTTCATTCTGAACCACTGAATTGCAGTGCAATCCAATATTAAGCGATGGAGTGTATAGCATTATCTAAATTTCATGCTTAATTGCTTTACTTGGAGATCACACTTTGATTTCTAAGAAGTGATTTCATATTTATGCAGTAGTTTCTCCAAATGTATTTTTTATTTCTTTCCAAATCAGCTTTGGGAAATGAGTTAGTTTCTACTAGCTTCTTACCTTATCGTTTAAATCACTGTTGAATATATCTCCGGAATATCGGATATGTCGGATATGTCGCCGACATTTTCCCTTGGCCGAAACTTTCCCCCGAAAATTTCGCGACATATTCGACACTTTGAAAGTGTCCTGACATTTTGCCAATGTGTCCCGACATTTTCCAATATGTCGGCCTGCTGAGTATTTTTGCGGTTAAAGTGCACGCGAGTGGGGTTTTAGAGGCCGCAGGTGCCTTTTTTGGTCATTAGTTCATTTGTGAAGTGTGAGAGAGCTAGAGAGGTGTGAGGAAAGCCATTGTGCATCTATCCAAGGAGGAGAAAGCCAAGGATCTTGCTTCCATTAGCGCCA
>ML781426.1:465141-475720 GCA_009831015.1 Picea engelmannii | reverse complement strand
ATTGAGGATTATGAAGTATCTGTCCATGTTCCAATTGAAAGTAGCAGCCATGATAAGCAACACGTGTTCAGTTTGACTCTAGAAGAAGTCTTCTTCAAAAAGAAGCCTTAAAGTATCCTTGGTTGTCCATCTACATCCATGATTCTATGGTGAAAGGAAGAAGTTGGAATCTTCAGGGCATATAGAAGAACCCATGGACCTAAGAGCTAAAGAGAGACACGAGGAAGAACATGAAGATTCTAAGAAAGAAAGAAAAGCAAGAATTCTGAACACCTAGTTATTATACCGAGAATCACAAGATTACCAGCTTGGTTTGAACCCACTAAGAAGCAATCAAGAAGAAGAAATGGAAGTTATGATAAAGAACAATGTATGTAAGAAAATGTGTAAAAGACTTATGAATGGAAGCATTGCAAGATTCAGAGTTTCTTCAAGAAGGAGGGAGAAGACTGTGACAACAACTTGTTCTAGTAAACCAGATATACCTCTTGTAGTGTCCATGGATTGGAATTTACATGTAAAAGCATGTTCTTCCCAATAAAGCAAGTGAGAAAGAAGCTTATACCAGAAAGAGACCCATGTATGTAGATATAAGAAGACCTTGTATAGATTCAAACAACTTGATGCAGAGTATCGCATATACAACAGAAGTGTGGTGAAAACTTTCTATGACAAAGATAGTGTATCAGAATAGTTACTCAGAAGTCTAGGATGATGGATAGCTAATCCATGGCAAACTCTCATGATGACAGAAGAAGTGTTACTTGGATATGTTTTAGTTTGAGCCTTGCCACGATGTCATGAGCTAATAGGAAACATAAGTGTTGAATTTGACAATGATATATTGTAATGATCAGAGCTATATGAAGCCTTCAGAGAAAACCAGTGTTCCATGATAGACCGAAGTACATTGAGATCAAGCATTATATTCTTCGTGATGAAGTACAGAAAAGAGAAGTGGTTCTCCAATATATCTCCACAGATGAGCAGATAGCAGATATTTTGGTAAAGCCTTTGTCCAAGATGAAAAGTTTGTGTACTCAAGAAACAAGTTGGGGCTCGTGGAGATGAATTCCTTATTGAAAAAAGAAGAGATTACTCCCAGGTGAATGGTCCAGATTCAACAATCACAGACAGACATTCCCTAGGGCAGACTCATTCTCTTCAGGTTGCACTATGATTAGTGCCGGAGGAATGGCCCAGTTAGGTGAATGGTCCAAGCTCATAAATCAGGGACAATTATTCTTCTATGCTTGAGAAGAATAGTCCTTATAGCCCATGGTGTGGCTTCCAACATCTGTTGGAAAAATTATTCTTCTAGGACATGTGTCCAAAATAGAAGAATAGTTCTTGTATCACTCTATGGAGTGAATGACTTATTCAACATCACGCCTGATTACTCAGATGGAGTATGGTTTTGAGAGATGTTACAGTTGATGCTATCAGATGATATTGATAGTGATGATGGTGCTCGTGATTTAATCATGAGATAGCATGTGTGGCTATGATGATGCTACCGGTCGAATGGTATGTTTGTGCTCAAGACCATTTTTTTCAATACCTCCCTAGCTAGGAGGGAGTGTTGATATTATGGTAGTTGCAGGAGGTATTAAACCTCCACGTGTAACCCTGACAAGAGTAGAATATTTTGGGAAGCAAGAAGAAACCCTAAAGCATTGGACATAACCCTAGAGGCTAGAAGACAAGTCGGCTAAAGAAAATAATTAATATTGAGTTTTTAGCCTCCAGAAAGAGAAGAAGTCGGCCCAGACAGCTAAGGAAGAGCAGTATAAATACAGGATGCCAGAGCTCATTTGGACACACACAGCTTGCAACTACAAAAATTTAGTAAGTGCGCAAGTTTGGAGAGTAGCTGCAGCTGCAGCTGCAACTACTGCAACTAGTATTTTCGGTTTTAGGCTTGGACTTTCTCTTGGTTATGGTTTGGACTTTCTACTTGGTACACTAGCTCTGGAGAGTGGTACGCTACCTTGATTGGCTTTTGGATCTAGGGTTTTCTTCCAGAATTATTCTCTCTGTCAAGGTTAAGGTGCTTGAGGGTGGCTTCGGCCTATGGTTGGGTGACAATATTGCTATATTGTCTATGGTTAAACGATTTCTAACACAATTTCCTCAACCAATTCTTGAGATTTGGTGCATCCACTTTGCCATCATATGGCTGGATTCCAGCTTAGCCTCAACTTTAAAAGAATGATTGCTGGACTGCCCAAAGGTTGTATGGAACTCAGAAAAGGGGAAGGCCTCTTGTCTCACTGGTCTTTGTTATCGCACAGTTTGTAGATAGGAAGAAAGGCTATAAAGTAGAAAGCCAAACTGGCGTAACAAGAACCTATCCCACCCAATGTCACCACGATGGGAAGGTTCTTTCTCTTTAGGGAGGTGAGGCCCAGGGGAGACGTCCCCGGTGACCTAGGGTTTTGAAGAGGGTAAAGGACAATCAAACAATGACAAGCTTCCCCCTTCACAGATCACCACCGAAACAGATAGTCCGACTTATAGCCAACAAAGATAACCAAGTAGAATCCTTGCCCGAGAACAAAGCAACAATAAACTAATATATGCAGGCTCTTGGTTAGTACTTCATATATATCAAAGACTACCTGATATTCAATGTAAGCAATTTGAAAGTAAATGTTGATGAAGTCAATGTTTACAAAATAGCAATAAAATAATGTCACTTCACCAATAAATACTGGAATGATGTAGTATTCAATGTAACCAATCAACACATCATCTAATAAATGCCTTAAACACCATTCAATTGCTCATAAAGGAGAACGTTGTTGCACTAATGATATAACTAGCATAAGACAACGACATCAATTAGGGTTAGTAGGGTTAGCTCCTAGACTAGGGTTAGTAGTTAGGGTTTCAATTCAAAAGTTTTGAGAGTGTTTAGATCAAGTTCTACTTCAACGCTTGAGGTCTTAGATCAGTGTCTTTAGGGTTAAATGGAGTCAATAATGAAGGACGCAGGAGTTGAAGGAGACAAAGACTAAGGACTAGAGGGAGAAGTTTTGAGGTGTTGCTAAGGCAAGGCCTCAAAATCAAAACCCTAGGGGAGAGAGGCTCACTCCGGTGTTGCTACAACAAGGCTTCGTGCTCTCTCCTCCTTCCTTAGGTCAACTTTGGCAAAACGACTAGCTCAAATGAAGCACAAAATCAAGGCAAGAAGGCTTAATGAGGGAGAGTGTTGCTGCAACAAGGCCCTTTCATCAAACCCTAAAAGAAAAACGACCATAAGTGTAGATAACCTAGGCCTGGGATGTCCTCTTCCTCTTGAATTCTAAATGGTACGGCTAACAAAGGAGATGGAGAAAAATGAGTGTAGCTACGGCTAGGCTCTCTTCTTCTTCTTCAATGGATGAAAATTTCTCTATCGGGGGACATGAGACAAGGACCTACTTGTGTGCTTGTCACCTAGGGTTTTGATTCAACAAAATTTATAAACATATGCAAGAAATTAGACTACAACCATTCATTCAAGAAGTTTTGCAGAAAAATACTTACAATTCATCAAGAAATAACCATGCAAACCCTAGTTGTAACACCTTCCTTCAAGAGAAATGCCAAAATATGCCAAAAATGTCTTCCTTCAACAAGTGCGCCTCCTTAAATCAACCAATAACCCAAGATAGGGTGCCAAAAAATCAGACCTCACTAAGTGGTGAGTAAGTTGTGATGATAAAATGAGAGTGAAAATCTCTCATTTATACAAAACCTTGACCCAATTTTACATTTTAGGTCAGGTAAAAGGCCAACAAGGCCAAATTATCAAAATCATATTGTTTTACATAAAATTGCTAAGTAAAAACGCTAATTAAGCAGAAAAGAGAGTAAAATCCCCTTCAAGCGAGCCACTAGCCCTTTTTAGGGCAAATGAGACATCCAGGAGCAAAACGTTAGCCCCCCAGGGGCCTCTCCAACATGCCACACGTGCCACTGCTGCCCAGTCTGCCTCCAAAAGCGTCCATGAAGTTGGATGACGTCATGGTGAAGATGGGGACATCCTAAGCCTTCCAAGGCTAGCGTTCCACTGAAAAGGGGTCATTCCCCCTAGGTCTAGTCCCGTCGAAGTGTCTCTGGTGGAACGTCCTCTTCCTCTCAGGTGCAAAACCCCTGATCAAGCTCTGTCTTGTCTCTGCCCCTTGATGGGGTCTCAACATCCATCTGGTGGGCTCTTCAGCCCCATGAAGGTTTGAACTGGTCATCTCCCCATGTGTACCGGTCCAAATGGTACATGTCCATCGAGCATGGTCCTGCACATCAAAAACTATGCCCTCCATGGGCTCATCAGTCACAGGGATCATAGCAATCTCAATCACATCTCATCATCAATATTATTAAACATATGCATAAAACCCCTAATACATCAGTCAATAGCTCAAAGACATTACAAAAACCTGCAATACAAGATTGGAGAAAAGGACAAGGTGTCCTATTGGGCTAGTGTCCACAACAAAATGAAAGTTTCCAGAAAGATCTCATCCAAGCCATGTAAGTGAAGTGATGTGGCTAGGGGATGTCCAAACATGTGGGTGTAGTGAGGGCCAAGGATGCATAAGTGTTACATGTGGGTGCCTTTGTAGAAGGCGAGCTGTACCTGTCATGGATGCATTTTTTCCAAGCCCATTCTTGCCCTTATTCTTTTTATTCTTGTTTTATTCTTTTATTTGTTTTTTTTTGTTCAAGAACTAACCAGGGGACACTGCCTTGGCATGGTGACCAGAGCTGACAGCGTTATCCACAAGTACTTTCACAGAGATGAGAAGGCTGGCTCGTGATGAGACCCTCTTTCCCTTGGCCATGCAACCAAAGGTCACTGCCCTGGCGTGGTAACTAGATGGTGGCAATGCCATACTGTTAGGTACCCATGGACCTAATAGGCTGGCTCGTGATGAGACCCCCTATCCTCTGACTAGGTCTTGTTTTGTTATTTTTCGGGTCCCTCTTGTTTCTTGCTGAGAGGCTTTTTACTATCTTCTCGGGGATCCCTGGGCGAAGCATCTCGAGGTTTTATTTCTAGGCTTTTGTCTTTTATCAACTGCTTTTACTTTCTGGGCCTTTAGCCCCCTCTTCCCGCGAGATAAGGTGCAATCCTGCAAATAGGTCAACCCAATGCCCGGACAAGGGGAATGGGATAAATGAGCGGGAGATAAGATGAAACAATGATGCTATGATGGGAGCGGACAATGGCTTTTCAAAAATTCCCCCAATGGCAAACCAAGACCTATGGGCACAGGCTTGCTTAGGGCACCCTGTCAATTTCCCCAAGCATGGTCAAGTGGGCTAATGTATGATCCAAGCAGTTGTTAGAGATAAAAGGAATCAGATGCATATATTCAAAGGTTTCAATGATCAAAAGTGACACATACCATGATACCTGAACCAATTACCTCATGGAGCAAGAACCTCTTCTGATACAGGACCAAACCGATGGTGATGGATGCTGCTACTGTTGACAAGACAAAGACAATGGAAGAAGAAAAGGTGGGCCCTCCAGGGCCATGCTCAGATCAATCCTGCTCTCGGTACTCCATGTCTAGGACCCGTGGGCCTCGAGACATGATCTCCTAGTTATCCCTAAAAAGTGGGGATAACAATCTTCATCTTCTTCGGATTGATTTCTTTGCTCTTCCTCCATGACTGGCTTTTATCCACACTTGGTTACTGTAAACTCCAAGAATCCGGTGAACATCTGAGTCAAATTGGCCACTCGTCTCCAATCGAACGAAATGAACAGCGGGATCCATTCTTCTTCCAAATCTTCCTCTCCAGGCATTCTGATATATTTTCAGGATCTTGTATCAAAGTTCAAACCCTCCAAAAATGATTCACCTTTTTCTTTTTGCTGGCTTCGGGTAAGAGGCATAAACCTAAAGAGAAGTGACAGGTAATCAGGATTTTAGGGTGCTAATACCAGCTTGATTGTTTGAGCTTGATATAAATTTCCAGTCCCTGAAAAATGAAGGGAAATTCAGTTTCACTCTTAAGTACTGCACATCGGTTATGCTTCGCCTATTTTATCTGTCTCTCTGTTCATTCCCCGAGCATTCCCTCAGTTTCGGTCTTCAAAGCAGAGCATAGCTTCTCTTCTTCTCCCTGGCCGATCTCTCCTGGTCCACTAGCCTCTTGCATTTTTCCCGAACTGCCCCCCTCGAATGGTTGGATTGACCGTTTTTTATTATATTTTTCTTTTTCTTTTTCTTTTATCTTCTTGGTAAAAACCGTGTTTACAGCAAGGTAACAAAACTATACACAATTCCTATGGATCACACAGGTAACTGTTTACCTTATTTCTGAGATTCATTTCGATGAGTTCGAGATCTCCGGCCAACAAAATTTGTGAAGTAATGCCATTAAAATTAGCTGCTTTGTTTAAAGCTCTATCTTGATGTCCAGATGAGATTGCTTGTTTTGCATTATGTTACACTGGCCCTTATGGAAGTCTGATAAGAGCTTCAACTTGTGTGTTTTGCATTATGTTATGACTGGCCTAGAAAAGCACAGAATCACTGTAAAATGTTATTCTGAATTCGAATGTAATTCAGAGGGAACCTCAGTCCCTTGTAGAAAATCAACCTGATCTACACACAAAAACAAGAGAGCCAATAAACTCTGAAATTTACACAAATAAATGCTCAAAGGCATGGCAAATCAATACTCCAAACACACAATAATTAAACACAAACATAGGGTAATTTCTGCATCAAACTGGCTCCACTGGCCTTTTATTAAACTTCAGGAATTTTACAACACTTATATTTCCAATGCTTCAAAGGGCTTCCATTGCAAGCTAATTATATCTCAAAATTATACAATCTTTTCAAAACTCTCAGTGGGCATTCAGAAACTGGAAATATGATTGGATTCCCAGACTCCTTTTTTCATTTACTAAATCTTTCCCTACAGGTCTCAATTTCAACTAGGCTTATATACACTGGAAAAATTCAGCAAAAACATTTTTGCTGAGAAGATTGAAGTCTTTGCCTTAGCCTTCACTCTTCCTCTATTCTCCGTCGTATTTTCTTTCTCCTTTATTTTCTTCTTGTTGGAATTATTAACTCTTGTCTTATGTGAGATCATATTTGTGGTTTTTATTATTATTGGTCATTGTGAGGTAGAGTTTTTCTCTATGCAATGAGTCTGTTTCTATGTTTTAGGAGGTTGTGTGGATATGAGAGATTCTCTCCAATTAGTTGGTCCTTATTTTGGGGTGTAGTTGAGATATTCTCTCAACAATTTCTTAGTTTGCTAAGATAGTGTTTCTATCTTGTGGCAAAGTTTGTTGTATTTATAAGTGTACAATTATTTGTTGAATAGTGTACAAGAACGCTCAATAGAGTTTTTGGTTTGTGAAAGTAATGTCTACCCTCCCATTTCTCTACATGGTATCCGAACATGTATAGGCCTGACTCTCTCACAAGAGGGGCCCGTGATTATGGCATTTCAGTGTTTCTAATCCTCTGTACTTATGTAAGATTAGCATAGGTGAGAGTAGATTGTTTTATGAATGTTTCTATGTTTTGTGTGTAGCATTCTGCTATGACTTTTTTGTAGCATTATGATCTTGTGTGTCCCTGGTTTGTCTGTGGGAGTATGTTGTTTGTACATCATTTAATGATATCCCATGGAGCCTCCACCCATCTGTCGCCTTGAAGAGTCTGTAGTCAATCGAATTGCAGTAAGAGAAGTTATCTAATGCCCTTTCTCAACGGTAAAGGAATTGCTCAAAAATAGCATCAACACCGACTCTGGTGTTTTGTTCCCCTGCTCCATTTGAAGTCTCCATTAGAGCTCTGACATTGAGCTTTCGAGGTTCTTGCAAAGGATCAGCTTTAAAGATATGGTGAGGAAGGACGATTCCGGTTGATTAATTGATGCCATGGATCGACATATGCAGGGACAAAGGTTCAATTTAATACATTCGCTGCTGGATTGTGCAAAGATTGTTGACACGGAGCCAGAAAGAGCAGGCCAATCCATTGCCTATTTGCAGAGCATCACAGCACAGAAGACAACACGGTGGATAGAGCAACAATTGTCAAGAAGTCAGATCAATAGACATTAAAGGGTTAAGCTGTCAAACGGGTTGTCCATACCCACTGCTCTCCAATTTGTCGGACTTTCAACCATCAAAGGTGTCCATACAGTTGACGCATAACATTATTTCAAATTTCAATTAATTGGCATCATTGCATATTTTGTTATTGCAAGAGCTACCCATTGTTGTTGTAGAAGTTGATTGGACTTTTACAGAAGTGCCTGTATAGATCCGATTTTGAGAAGCTATTAAGAATGTTGGAACTGTGAGAAGGAAATCGTTGTAGTGACTCCCAAAGAGGTCACATAAATAAAAACGCAGTGGTTTCTTGACAGAAATCCTCATGTGTTCTGACTCCCACTGGTCGATTTGGCACTTGTGCTTGTCGGGCAAAGAAAACTGTGGAATTTAGTCTCGTGCCTGCAGAAGATCAAGTATACAAATCTACCTCTGTCATATTATTTGGGAATTTAAGGAATGCCTAGATTCACGTCGTATGTTGGTTTTATGAGTTGAGCTCCCCTAAAGCGGGTGAAAAGGTTTTTTTATTTCTGCAACTTCTGGAGCAATTGGACAGCTTGTTGGATAGTTCGCAAAGATGCATTGGTGTTATGTTATTGGGAGGCCATGGGAAACTATATAAAACAGTTGTTTTCTTTTTGGTTGCGCTTGTCATAGTGAAAGACAACATAGAAATCAAAGTCTGTCAAAGCTGATCTGATGCTGAATGGATTCTCAACAGCTCGCAGGCTGTGACCCTGAATGCCCCTCACAGCGGTGGAAGCTTCGCAGTGTAGGCCTGTCTTTTCTCGGCTTTTGATTGCTCGATAGTGTACGTCAAGAAAAAAGAGGACCCCTAGAATTCTGTAATTGCCAGAGCCACCGAGAGGATCATGATGTTGTGGGGGCATTGGAGAGTGGAATCGTGCCACAGATCCGGAAATAGACGGAGATTTTTTTTTGGATGCCAATCAGCTGTGCAGGAATATTTTTCTCTGAGATTTTGGAATGCCTCTGATGTCTACCAGGTTGTGTAGTATCTGCAGGGCCTTGTTCAGTTCTAGATATTGCTCAGGGAAACTCTTGCTCTTTTGTTGGAGGCTGTTGATGCTTGTGTTGTTTCATCTTGGTGAAAATTAAGGGCATGTGAAGAGTCTTTTCAGCACCTTGCTTTCTGGAGTAGTACAGGTAGCTGTTAAACCTAGAAATCAAGTCTTAAGGGTATTGCTTCTTTAATCTATCTGTCGTTGTTTTTTGGTTTCAGAAATCTCGAGGAAATACCATGAGGCGAGGCCAGCGGTGCATTTCTACTATTGATTTTGTTAAATTTATAAGCAGCTGCGAGAGCCATTTCTCTGGGAGGATGGCTAAGACCCTAGACGAGATCTAGGGTCCCCAGTGCACTCCTGGGGTACTTGGTCTGGGACCAAGCAGCTAAAAGCCCCTAGATATGTCTAGGGCCCCTAGACATGGTCCAGGGTACCCATGCTTGGGGCATAGGGTTTCTTGGTCTGGGACCAAGCAGCTAAAAGCCCCTAGATATGTCTAGGGCCCCTGGACATGGTCCAGGGTACCCATGCCTGGGGCATAGGGTTTCTTGGTCTGGGACCAAGCAGCTAAAGCCCCTAGATATGTCTAGGGCCCCTGGAAATGTTCAGGGTACCCATGCCTGGGGCATGGGTTGATCCTTGGTCTTGTACCTTGGTGGTTAAGACCCCTGAGAGGGCCCCCAGTAGATGACTGGGGTTCTTGGTCTGGGACCAAGTAATCAAAGTCCCTAGATAAGCCTAGGGCCCCTGGAAAAGTCCAGGGTACCCATGCATACGGCATGGGTTGATCCTTGGTCTCTGACCTTGGTGGATAAGACCCCAGGGAAAGTCCTGGGGCTACTTGATTCTCTATCAAGTACTTGATGGTACATGACCTTCCTTGAAGAAGGACATAACCACAAGAGGGATAAGTCCCATATGCAGTGATGATAAAGTAATAGGTTCACCATGTGATATGAAGGAATGAGTAATGCCACCTTGCAAACCCTCCTTTGCCCTTGTTTGATTGGTTTGGGGTTTTTGTTGTTTTATTAAGGGGTAATGTTTTAAAGTTAAATATTAATATTGTCACATGTTTAAATTCCAAATTTAAACATGTGATTTTTAAGTTAACTTAAACTAGCCCTAACCCTAACCTACATACTATATAAGAAACCCCCCCCTACACCTTCAAGTCACCTATTCATTATTCCTCTTGTGCTAGCGTTGAGTCTCTCTCTAAGTCTGCAGCCTCTTGATAATTTCTGTGGGAGCGGCCCTTGTTGTCTTGCTGTGGGAACGGCCTGTTTTGATTGCTGTAGCTTGCAGCCTCCTCTTGTATAGCGGCAGCCTCCTCTTATCTCTGCTGCAGCTGCGGCCTCTTTGTATCTGTGGGAGCAGTCTCTTGTGGTTGCTGTAGCAGCGACCCCCCTTTGTACTGTGGGTAAAGTCCCCTAGCTGCGGCTCCTTTATGTTGTTGAAGCTG
>ML781426.1:399820-417819 GCA_009831015.1 Picea engelmannii | reverse complement strand
TAGGGTTTGCTTCCGGAGGAATTCTCAGTCAAGGTTAAGGTGCTCGGAGGGAGGCTTCGGCCTATGGTTGGGTGACGAAGGTATTGTCAATGGTAAAACGAGCACACCATCTTCTATATTCTAACAATGTCGTATGATCAAGATCTACCTAGGTTCCTATGGGCAGAGGCTTGCAATACTGCAGTCTACATACAAAATAGGAGTCCTCAGAGGGTGTTGGGGAGGAAGACTTTAGAGGAGATATTTATAGGGTAGAAATCAGAGATTGGACACTTCCGGATATTTGGATGCCTAGTCTACTGTCATGTCCCCTCAGAGAAGAGGACGAAGCTTGAGGCCACTACAGAGAAGGGGATCTTCGTTGGGTATAGTGAAACTTCAAAGGCATATCGTGTCTACATCCTTGCATTGAGGATAATAGTGGTCAGGAGGGATGTGAATTTTGAGGAGGATAGAGCCCTTAAGAAGGCTCATGGTATTGTTCCAACAACAACATGGGATCAAGAGCTTGAGACTCTGAAGGAAGAGGAGTCATAGGTTATAGATACAGGTACAAGTATAGATGCTCAGACTTCAGAGCAGGATGAGGAGCAGGAGGCTCCACCAGTTTAGGACACTCCATCTTCCAGGAGAAGGAAGACCAGATGGGTCGAGTAGACATTGAGAGAGGCTCAAGAGTACGTGGGTGATCCTAGGACCTCTGTCAGGGAGAGTAGAGCACCACAAAGATTTTCCAGTTACATGGCTTTGATGAGTGAGTTGTTAGAGGTCGAGCCTTCCAGCTTTCATGAGGCATCACAACAACAGGTGTGGAGAGATGTCATGGTGGAAGAGTATGCTTCCATCATGAAAAATGATGTATGGGAGGGTTTGCCTCGACCAGAGGGGAAATCAGTTATAGGCTCAAAATGGATCTACAAGATCAAGCATGCTGTCGATGGCAGTGTGGAGAAGTTCAAAGGCCAGTTTGTGGCTAAAGGGTTTTCTTAGAAGGAGGGAGTTGATTACAATGAGACTTTTGCCCTAGTAGGCAGGTATACTTTGATCATGGCAGTATACTTTGATCATGGCCGTGATCTTTATTACAACTGAGATGGGGTGGAAGATCCACTAGATGGATGTGAAGACGACCTTCCTTAATCGAATCATTGAGGAGGAGGTGTATATTGAGCAGTCGAAGGGTTTTGAGGTGCAGGGGAGGGATTATGATGTTTGCAGGTTGAAGAGAGCCTTGTATGGGCTCAAGCAAGCTCCCAGGGCGTGGTACTTGAGGATGGACATCTATTTGCAGGGGATGGGCTTCACCAAGAGTGAGGCAGACTCAGATTTCTACTACATCATAGTTGGAGGTGAGCCACTCATTCTTGTGTTGTATGTGGACGACCTATTTTTCACAGGTTCAGAGAGAGGCAATACTAGAGTGCAAGAGGGACCTTGCTTCGGAGTACGAGATGAAGGATTTGGGGTTGATGCACTACTTTTTGGGGTTAGAGGTTTTTCACAGGTTCAGAGAGAGGCGATAGCAGAGTGCAAGAGGGACCTTGCTTCGGAGTACGAGATGAAGGATTTGGGGTTGATGCGCTACTTTTTGGGGTTAGAGGCGTGGTAGCGAGATGGTTAGATTTTTCTTGGATAGGGGAAGTATGTAGTGGAGATTCTGAAGTGATTTAGGATGCAGGACTGTAGGCCTATGTCTACGCCCATGGTGACCAACTGGAAGAAGATTGATGCTTATAAATAGAAGTAGTGGACCCTACATTACACAGGCAGTTGATTTGCTCTCTTATGTATCTGGTCAACACTAGATCGGATATATGCTTTGCAGTTAACACACTCAGTCAGTTCATGGTTGAGCCGAAGAGAGTACATTGGGTGGCAGCAAAGCATGTTCTGAGGTATCTGCGTGGCACAGTTGAGCATGGGTTGAGTTATATCTAGGGAGATGGAGTGAAGTTGATGGGCTTTACAGAAATAGATTGGGAAGGCAACACAATTGACAGGAAAAACACTTCAGGGTGCTATTTCAACTTAGGATCAAGAGTTGTTTCTTGGTTCAACAGGAACCAAAAGTCAGTTGCATTGAGCTCTGCTGGCACAGAGTACATGGCAGCTAGCTTAGCAGGATGTGAGGCCATTTGGCTTCAGAAGCTTCTCACAGGGTTGTTTGGCCAGGGGTTGGAGACTACTGTCATACACTATGACAATCAGAGCTGCATCAAACTCTATGAAAATCGAGTGTTCCATGACAGATCCAAACACATTGAGATCATATTTCACTTCTTTAGGGTTTGTGTGCAGAAAAGGACAATGAAACTATAGTATGTGCCTACAGGTGAACAAGTTGCAAACATTCTCACAAAGGCCTTGATGAAAGACAAGTTCGTCTTCTTCAAGGATAAGTTGGGGGTGGTGCAGACCACTTCCTCGCTAGGGAGTGTTAAATTTGTAGCTTGGAAGGTGTCTCGGCTTAGGCCTAAATGTCCAGGCATGCCGGAGACAATTATTTAATACCCAAATTAACATCTTATTTTTATCCTAAGTTTTGACTTAGGAAAAGCACAAAAATTATCGAATAATTTTGATTGGCTTTATAACTCAGATTTCTAAAGTTTTGACTTTGGTAATTAAATTTTCACTTGAGTGAACTTTCTAAATTCTTCTAGAAGTTTATGAGGGGGTAAAGAGAGTGAAATGAAAAATATAAAAAGGAGCTGAGGCAAAGGGTGAGGACACTCATTAATATGAAGAGCAAGAGGGCGCTTTGCTGAGGAAGAGGGCAAGTTTGCAGCTGAGAGGAAGGGTGACTTGGCAGCAGAGATAGAGGGCCAAGTGCATGCTGTACCAGCAGCAAGGAGAGGCCGTACAGCAGCACAGGAAGAGGGCAGACCTAGCTGTACTGTTGTAGCAGCAGAGGCCGAATTTCTGGGCTAAGTTCAGCAACTGAGCAGGACGAATTTCTGGGCCGTACAGGCTGATTTACAGTAGGCCGTACTGGGCTATACTACAGGGTCGTACATGCCGATATGAGCAGGGTCGTACAGGCCGATTTGAGCTGGGCCATACAACTACAGGAAAAGGCAAATTTCTGTAAGAAATTTTTTATTTGTTGCTGCTGTAATAATTTCTTTTGAAGCCAATATAGCCCCTCTTTGCTGGTTTTCCCCACACTGGGGTTTCCAGAGTAAAATTTCTGTTGTGAATGTTTTATGTGCTTGGTTTCAGTTTCTTTTTTTGCTGTGCATATATGTTATAAACTCAGCCGTAATTTTTCTGCATCGTTTACAGAGTTTTATATCAGCAGCGATTAAAATCTGGGTAGTTAAATTATCGGCACTAAAAATTTGTTGCTCGGTTTAAAGTTTAACACGTTCTTCCATTTTAATTGCTACCAACCCAACAATGTCCTCTTCACTTACAACCTCACGTTCCCCGTTGACATCTTTGCATTCATAATCTTCTTCAAACACTTCACCAAATACAACTTGTGTTTCCCAAGGAACATCTTCCAAGGACTCACCTTCCTCTAGTGGACATTCTATGAACTCATCGCCACCTTCATTTTATAATCCTCTTCAACTGAGAGATCTTCATCTTCACTATCCTCCATATCAACCTAGCAATTTGTTTTCTCCATGCGCTCTAAGGCAGCCATTCTTGACAACATCTACTCCATTACTGCTAGAGCCTCAACTTTAGTGAGAGGTCTCATTTCTTCTATTAAAACATTCGAACTTTTCTCTTGGTAAAGGGTTTTCTTGGCCATCTTCTTAGATTTCTTCTTTTGTCCAACCCCTTGGAGCTGCCTCCTTTGCTTCCAACCCAACCATAATTTTTCCGAAGTCCAAACAAGGTTCCTCTAAGGCCTTCTACTCATAAGACCTTCTGCTCACAGTTCCAATCTTTACTCCTTATGTAAGCCATCTCTTGTTGAAGCTTTTTCCCGCTTAACTTTTCTGATATGGTAGCTATACCCACTGGAGCTATCCGTACTCTCTCCACTAGCAAATATTCATATCTGCCCTTCAATCTTCCAACTCCAACTAGGTTCCTCTCGATCAAGCTCTCAGGGCCTCCAACAACCACGAGTAAAATTTCCTATTTTGCCCACATTTCTTCAAACCCACAACTTAAATTTCCTTTTCCTTATTGATTTGCACCTTCAACTCTCCACAACATCTACCCAACCGCAGCTACAGCTATTCTTCTTCTTTCTTGTGCAACTCTACCTAACAACTTTCATTGTTGTGCAACTGTACCTTACAACTTTCGTTGTTGGAGCTGCAATTTTCCAATAGGGTACACCTACTTTGATACCTCTTAATGCAGAGGGGATCTCTGTGCCCTGCAGAAATTCTACTAGATCCACACACAAAAACATTAGAGCACAATAGACTCTGAAATTCACATAAATAATCACCTAAAGGCACATCAATTCAATACTCATAAATACACAATAATTAAACACAGACAGGAAGTAGTTTCTACATCAAACTAGTTCAGCTGGCCTTTCATTAAACTTCAGAAATTTTACAAAACTTACATTTACAATGCCTTAAAGGGCTTCAGTTGCAAGTGCATTATATCTCAAAATTATACAATCTTTTCAAAGGCCTCAATGGACAATGAGAAACTGGAAATATGATTTAGTTCATAGAGCGCTTACTTCGTCTACGAAATCTTTGCCTCCCGGTCTTAGTCTCAGCGAGGCTTACATAAACCAAAAAAAAAAAATCACCAGAAACCATAATAAAATTCACCGCTACATTTTTTGATGGGCAACTTGAATTCTTTGCCTAAGTCTTTTTTTTTTTTCCAAAAAAAATTAACTCAAATTTATATAGAGTATAAATTCGTTTACAAAGTCAGCATTCAGCTGTGTCCATTACAGTACTACTCCAACATCCTTGCTCAGAAGCAAAACAAAAACAAACAACCCAACACAACACGCACGCTGTATACAAGTGAAACCATATACAAGGCAGAAAAAACCCATTCGAGACCAGATAAAGAAGCTAAACCCGTAGCTGCACGCCCACAATAGGACCTCGAAGTGTTTGATCAACACCGCACGCCGCAGAAGACCTCAAAGTATAGATCAAAACACCGCACGCCCTCAAAAATGGACCTCAAAGCACTGGTCCAAACCCTAAGGAAAGAAACAGAATGAGAACACAGGAAAATGCAACGGGAAAAGAGGCACCGAACAACAACAGTAGAAAAAAAACGAAATCTGGCCGCAGATAGGCCCCTCGCGCCCTCCATGGCGCTCCACGCGGATGCCCCCACTGCAGCCAATCGATTCTGCACCGCCGCCGATCATCACCCCACCGTGCAAAACCCACAGAAGCCACCACCAGACCGCAAAGATACCCCCTGCAGGCCTCGATGCCGACTAAAAAAACTGTGAGCCGCCTCCCGCACGCCCGCTCTGGTCTCGCCCGCCCGCTCTGGAAAGGGAAGAGCCCGCACTTGTGCTTCACCACGAAGAAAATAATAGGGATGCGGCTAGCAAGACCTAGCCGCAGAGCCCTCAAGTTTGAAACCCTAAAACGACTCTCAATGCACACCCCCTTGTGATCAACCTCCCTCTTTATTTTCTTTCTCCTCTTTTATCTCCTCCTTTTTGAACCATAGCTCTTCTGAACACCTGTCATAATAATCCTCCCTTCTGTTTCCACCATTACTTCTCCAGCGAGGGCTCCTCCTCTCTCGTTCTGCCCTCTCCCTCTTCTAATCTCCTCGCGGCCAACAAAACATACTCCATATAATAACTCTTCCCATTAAAACTTTAAACGGTTCATTAAATAAATATCTGCCCCAAAAAATGCGCTACGGCCTCGTAAATTTTTCCCCCTTCGAACTTTAATGACCTTTGATATTAACCTTCCACTTGCAGAGGAAATATAAGATACCACCATTCCTATCCACAACCTTTTAATAATCGTTAAAAAAATTAATAAAGAATGGTACGTTGATTTTAATCCACCGTGAAATTTCAAGTGGGCGATTCCTCTTCTCCGTGTACTTATGATGGATGAGCTCCAAAACAATGTGAACAGGTGGATTAAGAGCTTGATTGGACGGCAGTTAAAGCCTGGCGGATTCTCTCAAAGAGAATTTTGAACTCCACCCCATGTGCAGCGCTGCAAATCTAACAGTTCTCGGCTAACAGACTGACGGCGATGATTTTTAGGGTTCCTACACGTGCTAAATCCCGAAATGACTGTGCTCTGTCGACTCCTTAGGCTGTAGATCAAACAGTGTCGGTGTTTTTGGTCTCCGTTCGTCCTATGACTGGAATCTGCATTGCTGCTCCTACATCACGATGCCTAGAATAGCAGTTAATCTGTTCTTTTTGCACAACTTTAACCTTAATCATCTTTCGTTTAGGGAAACTTCTACATATCCCGGGATATTTTTGCAACTTCAAGCATGGTTTAAGCCACGATATTAATGGATGAGGAAATAGATCAATGCCTGTATTTTCCACCAAACTGAAAACAGCATATAGTTTTCCCAATCTGGAAAAGGAAAAGAACTTGTTTTAGAGCTACTATGGATAATTCTGTTTCCCTTATGATGAAAATCCTCCTTTTCCTTCCCTGGGATATGGATTAAACTAAATTGCTTTTGGAAGAAAAAGCCTTTGTCGATACGTTGAATGATTTGAAAAAAACCCTCAGTCAAATTTGATACTTATGTAGCTTGCTTCCTCTTTTTCTCAGTTTTCATTCAGTTTCAGAGCATTCTTAGGGTTTGGCTGCTGCCACTTGATCTTTATTATTTTGAACTTTTGATTGCAGCTTTTCTGGAATGATTTTAATCGTGTGTTGTAGCTTATGTTTAATGTTTTTCACACTTTTTAATAACGTTTTGCAAAATTATTGAAATATAAAGTATTTTTAAATCTTCAAAGTTCATAAAAAATTGATATTTACAAATTTCTTTATGCCTGTATGCAGATGCAAGAGATTCAATGCTTTAGGCCTGCATCTGCTAGTTTTACCGCAGGAAAAGGTTTATCGAGAAGTGAGATCTTATACATACTAATTCTTCTTAAAATTTATGATTTTCTAGAAGGTTCTTTGCATTTGTCTTGGTGTATGGATCATCATTCTTCACAATGAGATCTATCTTGTATATGTTAGCCTAGGTGCTCTTTCTGTAAAGAATATTGATTTTTCTTTTGTTCTGGAAAGATGTTGGTCATCTTCATTGCTTAACTGTTCACAACCATGAATGAATGCTGCAACTCATAAGAGATTCCTAGATAGAATTGAAATTCATGCTTTTTTCCCTCTGTTTCAATCTGAATGCCTTAATATTTTTATTTTCTTTTTCTGAAAATGCATCTAACATTTCATTATTAAATCATACGACAAGCTGTGATTATATGGACTAGACTTCTCTACGTTAGGGAGGAGGGCTAACATATCTGCTTGGCTCCAATCTTGAGAGAGGCTATATCTGTTGTAAATTCTGTTGAGATTGGATGCCTTGACACATCTTTGGTGTCTCATGAACAGAGAAAGTAATAGAAATTGTTGTTTTCTTTTTGTAGCTACAAAATCTGAAGGCGATGTATTATCCAGAGCTAGAAAATTTATTAACAGCGCTTTCAATGAAACTTCTGCAGGTATGTTTCATTTTTTCCTTCCCTGACTACTTTGACCATTGTCTAGTTGGTAAATTACTAAATTGGTATGGTGGCATTACGAAAATATTACAAGTTAATGTTAAAAGCATAGAGTGCAGTAAGCTAATGAGATTGCAAGAGTGGGCTGGAGTTCTATTGACAATGTAATCTAACTTCCAAGTAACCAACATTAATGGTGATAAGTCACTGTTTTTCATGTATGTCTCCAAACTGTTTCCAAAATGAATATCAATAGTTATGACAGTTTGGTGTTTTTGTTCAGTTTGGCTTGAGTATTAATGGAATTGTTGTTTTAGCAGCCCATGGTACCTGATTCATTCGAAAAGCTCAAGCTCTACAAAAACACATTGCAGCGTATGATGGCATATTTTCACGTTCCAAAGAGCAGTATTCCACCACGGTTTAAAGAAGACAAGGTTGATGCTTTTGAGAAGCAAATTCAAGCCATTCTGAACTCGTTTAAGTGGAGGAGACAATCTGCTTCACAACAACAACAACAGGGACGGTAAGAACTTCCAAATCAGACTGACAGCCAAATGTAATCTATGCAGCAGCAATCACAAACTCAATTATGTCACAGATGTAACAACAAGAGAAGCATGTTAATCGGCTCCTAAAGATGAATTTACAGCATTTGGTTACATTAATGTAACCAAACACTGAAATTTATTCATCACAGTTACATGCCTGTTATAATTTAATTTAGGTGATCTCGTAACATAGAGTATTGTTTGTTCTTTTCTGTTTTTTTTATTAAAGTGCTTTAAGTGGAAAGTTTTCACAGTTGGTCACAATTATGATCAGATATTTTGAAATTGAGTTGTGTTTGAATTTCAAAATATTCAAACGTTTTGAATGCGAGCTTGCTCCTACAAATGCATTTAGCCCATGGCTTCATAAAATATGCCATTCTAATTTATGTGCTGAAATTGAATTGTGTTTGAGTTTCAAAATGTTTTAACATTTTGAATGCGACCTTGCTCCTACAAGTGCATTTAACCGATGGCTTCATAAAACATGCAATTCTAGTCTATGTTTTGCACAAACTTTCATAGAATTAACATCAAATTTAACATATAAATCACAACAATATAGGGGACATGGTAAAAACACTACCTAAAGATTACCATAAAGTTTGTGTTACAAAGTATCACAACAAATCTCATTTTGAAGAGTAACAAAGTATCACAACAAATCTCATTTTGAAGAGTAAAACAAATTAGAAGCATAGCATAGTTGCATTATGAGGACGAGTCATATTGTATTTATGGGTTACTAGTGACAAAGTAGGCTATTATCAATCACTGTTAAGATTATATATATATTTTTGAAGTTAAGGTTTATTTATTATAAGTTTGTTTATATTTGTTTTTGGAAGGTGGCAAAACTTTTCATAATTTAGTTGTCAATTGTTAAGGAGGATAATTATTATTGGCTTCTATTTGCCAGCGTGGGATTACTCATCACGATTATTCAAGAAAAACCACACCACCTGAAATGACTTGTTGGTAGTTCGTAAGGGTGTAAACTTTCACTTTTGCTAAATACCTCTAGGTCTTGGGCCATTAACCAATTTCCTAACATCTAAGGAAGATGAGCTCTTAGCCAATCAAAAATAGTTTAGGTCACAAGTGATAGCTTTGAGAAGGAGCTACTGTGATGATTGTTCTCGTTCTTGTTTTTATTATCATAAGAGCATTATTCTTGTCTATTGTTTTCCCCTTGTTGTTCTTGTTTCGGGCAAGTCACAAGTAATAACTCTGAGGGGAGCTATAGTGACGGTTGCAGGAGGCAACATATTAGATAGTCTCTAGTTTGAGACATGGAGCAGACTATCCAGATAAGAAGTTGTATACACGACCGTATACATCTGATTCAGATTTTATGAGCAGAACGAAAATGAATACATATTATTATTATTCTTAACACAGAGACACAAGAATAGTAGAGATACAATAACAAAGATATAGTAAAATTGGTTTCTATTCAATAAGAAAATGTGTTGAAACTGTAAAAGCAGCGGAAAACAAGCTTGCTAGAATGGTGGCGGCTTATCTCTAAGAAAAGATGCGATGGCAGCGCTCATTCGCAAGAAGATGGTTACAATGAAACTCTCAAAGCCTTTTTACAATAAACAAGAATGCCAAAACTCTAGACATCCAAAAACCTAACCCTAGGAGATGAAGCGCCAAAAGTCATGTGGGCCCTGTTGGGGTAAGCTAGTACATCAACTTCCTGGGGTCGTAACTTTTGCATACGATCTCTGTTGTAGGCACATGATAGCTCGTTGGAAAGGTCTATCCGAGGACTACACATGTTGTCATCAGACTCTAACTCTGTTTACAATTTGACAGCGATGAGCCCTAAAAACGTTGTTTAGGGCCTCAAAACGACCTTGGAAGTCGGGGACCTGAAAACTAGGAAAAAACTGTCAAACTGGAAAACTGCCAAAATGAGCTAGTTGGAATAGGTGGGAGACCACCGACATCCATCTGGATCAACATCCATGTACCGAAGAAAAAGAGGACGAAGTTAAAACCTTCTGGCAAGAAGGGTACTTTTGCGAGATACAAAGTATCTCATATGGAGATTGATTGTAAGGAGCAAAAGATTCCAAAGATGACCGAACATATCCCTCTAGTTTAGTTGATCACTCTTCAGATCATCAGGAAGAGTTAGTAGAGCCAGAAGGGCCTACCCAAAATCATTGCAGTAACCAAGAAGAGACCAACATGGTCCCGTGACATTTTGCAAGATGCAAAGATATATAGCATGGATGAGCCATATCATGAGGAGCAGATGGATCCACCAGTGGTGAGATAGGCGACCCCACCAAGTACCAACTCAGAAGGAGCTAGAGTTCAGAGGGAGTTAACCCTCACGATCCAGTAGGGAGGAGCAACCTCCCTAGGACCATTCATAGGAGACTTCAGAGGAAATCATCACACACAGAGTAAGCAGATGGCTCCAAAGATTATATAGACTCAGAGGGAGTCAAGCTTCAGAGGGAGCATGGAGACTCAGAGTGAGCCTGATTTCAGAGAGTCAGTAGCTTAGAGATTTTCATTAAGAAAGTATTCCTCAAATTCAGATGGGAGAGAGAGACGTCTTCCAACACTGACAGACATGTGCCATGAGTTGAGGAGACTAGATCAAAGCTTCATAGGCTTCGAGGAGATATGAGACTTCCTGGGAAGATTCCCTTGTTTCAGCATATTTTGCTACATCGATTGAGGATGAAGCTAGTTAGAAGGAATGAGATATGGATCTTTTCTTTGGTTCTGATACCAGAAGGGAAGTTAGTGGTGACTTCCAAGTTGATCTACAAGATCAAGCATGTTACAGATAATAATATAGAGATGTACAAAGCTTAATTTGTGGCCAGAAGATTCTCCCAACAAGAGGGAAAAGATTATTACGAGACACTTGCTCCAGTAGTCAGAAGAAGTGTACAATAGAGCAACCACAAGATACAGGAGAAGAGTCTCATGTATGCAGATTGAATAAAACTTTGTACGGGCTTAAGCAAGCACCCAAGGTATGATATGCCAGATCATATAGTTTCATGATGAGCTTGGGCTTTACCAAGAGTAAAGAAGATTCCAGCCTTTACTACAAGGTTGTGGATGGTGGACCAGTGATATTATTGCTATATGTGTGTTGCCGTCCTTATACACACTTGCAAACGTGAGCTAGGTTCGGCTCACTTAGTGTGTCATTGGAGGCACAATGCCTAGGTTCACAGCTAACGCTGTCACTTTGACCGGAACCTCTTCCGTCTAGGCTCATTCCTAGGGAAGCAAAGGGGGGCAGTCCCTAGTTTTTAGATTAGTTTTAGAGTTAAGTTCTAGGAGTTAGTTTTAATTTGTTAAGGCTTGGGGGATTCTAACCTAAGATGCTAAGGCAACAATGCAAGGTGCAAGGGTTAGAAGAGGTTGGAAAAGATTGGGAGGGTTATGTTATGCTTAAGGAATCTCTCTCCAACTATTATTCCACCTTTTACATCCTTTAAACTCATTATTACAATTTTACATTTTTGACTTTAATAAGTTTAGCAATTAAAATTGTTGTTATTGACTGACTGACACTCCTAGTGGACAATCACCTAGTAAAAGTTGTCCAACTGAGCTGAAACTTGGTTTATGGGTGTAGGGGGTGCTATTCCATTTCTTTTGAGTACAAATACCCCTATAAAAAATCTAAAGACTTAGTTTTTACAATTATTGCTCAAAAATAATTAATTAATTAAATAATTAAACCTTCAAACTTAGAGAAATTTAATTAAAAATTAATTAATTAAAAAAAAAATACTAGACTCAACGAAATTCCGTGAAACTTTCTAAGATGTCTTGCATGGTCATTTACAATGATTTCCTATAATAGTTACCAAAAGATAAATCCACTAGAACGCCATTCACCACTTTGAAGGAATTATTGCAAGTGTGAGGGAAAAACTCAAGGGAAATCAATCAGGCTAAAAAGCCCAATTGATAATCTGAGGATAAAAAACCCTCGATGAAAGGAACTCTACCAGTGAATCGATCCCAATGTAACTGATCTAGACATGACTCATGCAGACCTATTATATTATTAACCCACGTAGGGGTGTGCAAATTCCAATTACAAAAAGAAGTGTTGGGGCCAAACATGCCCTGTAGAACCAAAGTCTTCGACAAATTTGCATCTGATGATGCATTTCTTCATGGCACATGGAGTTGACCACCTATGTTGGAGAGGCGGTCAACATCTGGCTCCACATGGGGACGTGTGTTCGATCTTCTCACTCGAGACAGAGAGCATACGAGAATCCAACACCTACAACAAAGTGTTCACCAATAACCAACATAAGAATACATATATACATGATTAAATCAATGAATGTTATATACAATATCTACATAATGAAATAACCAACATACAACATCATTAGTTTACAACAAATGAAATCTATAGTATAGAAATTTTTTCTAAGTATACATTTACATAATGAATGAAATAATACAAAACTGAAATACAAGGAAAAGGGTTAGAGATACGTTACAGAAGGTGTCCCTTTGGACACCAAGTTGCCCCTCATCTGAAGAAAAGTTTGAGCTGTTGCCCATTCCGTGGAATGTTAATGGGCTCACCATCCAAATGGCTGAGATGAAAATAATTCGACCCTACTATTTCTCTGATCAAATATGGCCCTAACCATAAGTTGTCAAATTTGTCGTGTTTTCCAGGTTTCTCTCTGTCTTTATCCCATAACAAAACTATATCACCAACCATGAAGTCCCTTTGTCTGGTTGACTTGTCAAAAGCTTTCTTAACCCGGCTCTGATTTTTGCAATTTTGATCATAAGCCTTTCGTCTGATTTCATCTAACTCAATGATCTGATTGACCCTGTTTTGAACTGCATCCTACTCTGTGGAAACATCCTCAACTGACCCATAAGTAGGAATTCTAAGGTGCACTGGCAACCTAGCCTCCAAACCATACACTAACTCAAAAAGACTCTTTCCAGTAGTTGCTTTCTTTGTTATTCTGTCGGCCCATAATGCATGTTTGATTTTACTATCTCAGGATTTCTTATTTTCACCGACTATTTTCTTAACAATGGTCATTAAGTTTTTATTACTTGATTCAGCTTGACCATTTCCTTGGGGATAGTAATCTGATGCATGTGATAAGATAATACCATACTTGAAGCAAAAAGCTGACATCTCGGCTGAACAAAAGGCCTTGGCATTATCTGAAACTATCTTTGATGGGACCCCAAATCTAGTTATGATTCTGTCTTCAAGGAAATCCATCATTACCTTTTCAGTTGTTGACTTTGTAGGGATGGCTTCAACCCATTTTGTAAAGTAATCTGTAGCTGTGAGAACCCATGAATAACCATTACTTGAATTATCATTAAACTTCCCGATGAAGTCCAAATCCCACTGCTGAAAAAGTGTTTCAACCACCACTGGTTGCAAAGGGAGTGCTGCTAATTTCTACTTTCCTGTGAAAAACTGACATGGCTCACATTTCCGAACAAGATGATGCACATCTAAAAATATAGTGGGCCAATAATATCCTGTTCTGAGGATTTTGTGGGTAGTAGTTTTAGCAGCAAAATGTCCACCACAAAACCCTCCATGGAATTCATCCATTAGTTTCTTTGACTCAATGTCATCCACACATCTAAGGATAACCCCATCAAGATTTTTCCATCTTAATCCATCTTTAGTAAGGACATATTTGGAAGATTTTAACCTTAAAGCCCTTTTCTTGTGTCCTACTAGATGGTTTGGACAAGTCAAATTTTTGAGATAAAAGATAATGTCTTTGTACCATTCCACTTGTTCAAGCTTTAATAAATTAACATGCCATTCTTCATTGTTGATTTGGTTAACCATATCCAAGGCTTTCTCATTACTTTCTGTCAACATTTTAGCCAAGCCTTGACCCTTAATCAATTTAGTTGGCTTTATTTCCAAATCATACTCCTGGATTTTAGCAATCCATCTACCCCTTGAGCCCAATCCTTCTACTCGAGATAAAACATCTTTAACCGCAGAATTAAGAACATAACCAATCACCTTGGAATATCCGATGAAGACTCTGAAATGTTTGAGTGATTTAACTAAGGCATAAGCTTGCTTCTCAAACATGGGATATTTTAATTCTGAATTTTGCAAGGCCCTACTCATATATGCAATAGGTTGATCATGGCCTTGATCATTTTTTTGAAGCAACAAACCAACATTTGTGTCTTCAGAAGCAAAAGAGAAAATCTGAAAGTCTTTCTCATAGTTTGGGCTAATAAGGACCGGAGCTTCACATATGGAAGTCTTAATCTGTTCAAAAACCCGCTTACTTTCATCATTCCATTCAAATTTTACGTCCTTCTTAAGTAGCTTATATATAGGCTTCATGATTTCAGCATAGTTGGGAATGAACCTATGGACAAAATTGGTTTGCCCTAAGAAGGATTGGAGAGCTTTCTTTGACATAGGCAAAGGAGCTTTACTGATGGCTTCAACTCTCTCTGGGTCTAACTTGACCCCATCTTTTGTAATTATGTGGCCCAATAATTTACATTCAGTCACCCCAAAGACTGACTTAGCAGAATTTAGAGAAATTCCAAACTCTCTACATTTATCCAAAACTTGCCTAAGGTGATTAATATGAGTTTTACCATCCTTAGAAAACACTGTTAGATCATCTTGATTTTTTTCAATCAGTTTACCAATCAATCCCCTGAAGGCATAATCCATAGCTCTCTGAAAAGTAGCTCCAACATTTGATAAACCAAATGGCATTCTGAGATATTCAAAAGTTCCCCATGGTGTAGTAAAAGTAGTTTTATGCCTATCTTCTACTTTAAGTCTGATCTGATTATAACCTGAGAAACCATCAAACATGGAAGTCATTCCTGAACCTGTAACCCGTTGAAGTAAAGTTTCCATCTTGGGTAGGGGATAGTTGTCCTTTGTGCAAGCAATGTTTAAATTCCTGAAGTCAATACAAATCCAGATCTTTCCATTCTTCTTCCTAGCAACAACCAAGTTTGAGCACCATGAAGAATGTCTAGTCTGAGTAATGATGTCGGCCTCTAACATTTTCTATAACTCCTATTGGACCAAAGGAGTTAACTTGGGGTTTAATTGTCTCAACTTTTGTCTAAAGGGCTTAGTTTCTTCCTTGAGAGGAATCACATCCTCCCTATAGACTTTGAGCTCATTATAACTGAAAGCCAAGACATCCCTATATTATTTTAATAACTCGACAATTTGAATCATTTCCTCTATCAGGGTAGTCTTGCCTATTTTTACCATCCTAGGCTCTTCACTTGTTCCAATGTTAATTTCCAAGTGGTCACATAGCTTTTTCTTTAGTTTTTTGTGACCATCCTGTCTGTCAAAGTCCCTTTCCAAGGACACAACTCGCCTAGGGGGTGTTTTCAATTCATTATCATTTCCTGCATAATTACAACCCTCCCCTTTGATGTTGATGTCCAAATCTGAAAATTCAGGTCAAAAATTTAATCATCTATTTGTCATCATCAAAAACCTGCCAATGATCTACATTATTAGGAATTGAGGGTCGAAAAACTACTTCCACTGAAATATTCTCATCAATCAAACCCTTTGGAAGTTGAAGTGATGAAGCAACTACTGCAAGTTCGTCTGCCTTTGCATTCTATTCTCTAGGAATAACAATTAAGTTGAAAGCATCTAGATCATTTAGTGAGTCCAAAATTGCATTCCTATAACCTTTTAGTCTTTTCAAATTGCAAACAAACTTGTTATTTAATTGTTGTATTACCAAGTCTGAATCCCCTTTGATATTTAGACATTTCAAACCTCTATCTTTGCAAAGTTCCAAACCAAGGAGCAAAGCCTCATACTCAACCACATTATTAGTTGCATCAAACTCCAATCTATAAGAAAATTTCAACACTTCACCATTTGGAGCTTGAAGCACAATACCAACACCTTTTCCTGCTCTAGAAAACGCACCATCAAAGTTCATGTACCACACCTCGTCTAATTCATTATCTTGCACTGTTTCTTCAAAAGGCACAATAGAATGAGACAAGATGACATAGTTACCAAGACCTTCATCAGTTCACTTTAATTCATTCTTGGGAGTCTTGGGATCTTCAACATGATACTTCCTATACACTTCCGTATTTAACTTAAAAGTATTTCCATCTGGGGTAGGGAGAGTAGCATAAGATAGATCCATTTGTAAACTACCACCCAGATCTGCAGTTGTTTTTCTGTTCAATAACATTCCCCAAACATCCGGAACATCAATCACCACAATATCCATTTCAAACATGATATCCAAAAATGCTGCTAAGTATACTTGCAAACCTTTAATCAATCCATGCACTTCTATCGTTTGACTATCCAAGACACAAATGTTATGGTAAGGTCTTGATATTCTTAAATTTAACTGTTCCATCACCTTCTTAGTAATAACATTTGACCTTGCTCCTGAATCTAGCATGCAATTGTGTAACACTTTGTCGTTCACAAGTAAGGAAAGGTAGAAAGGCAAGTTCTTTTCATTCTTCCTGTTAGCGACGAAAGTCACTCCTGGATTGCTAGCAGGAGCAGAGCCCGACGCCCATCAGTTTTATGTCACGGTTTGTTTATAGATGGGGTGACCGAATGAAAGCCAACTCAAAACGATATCATTTCAACTTCAAAACTAGGCCATGCATGCATAGGTGAGCGAGGTCTTATATAAACTTCAGACAGTGAGTTGTAGTAAAGGGTGAACAGACGGAAGACTTATATGGAAAGAGTGCGAGGGTCTGTTACAAACGACAGGTTCCTAACAGACTGTAGAAGAAGGCATCCAAACACAAGGTCTTCTTGCACTTAAATACAGAAAACCAGAGAATACAATAATGCAACGATAAATCATTTATCATAACAGAACTGCAATAATTCGTGCGACTCAGTCAATCACGAACTCTCTAAGCATGAGACGAAAATTAGATGGAGCGAGAAAAACTGTCTGTCATAAAATAAGATATCTCAAATACAGATGCATGTCCAACAAACTAGGATGCCTGTTAAACTTTACAGTAGGGAGCTCTGCTCTACCATCCATGCTTACAAAATGGCAAAAATGCCTACATATACTTGGAGCTGACTCAGGCGCTAAAGGCACAATCATATCATGAATTCAATGCTTGACGTTGAGGAGCTTCTCTATCAGGATGGGCTGTCAGTCTGCCTCAATCAAATATGTCCTCTGCTCCCCTGTCATACGCCTCAATTTAGCATGGTTCGCGCCAGGGGGTAGCTGAGCCCTTTGAATGTTGAACTGGTGTGTGCAGGTTCCTCTGGTGAGTTGGAGACTCGGCGTGGCTTTCCTGAAGAGAACCGGTACAAGGGACCCACTGGGTAAATTTCAGCCGGGACCTCCATACTCTGCAATAAATGGGTGACGCGAGGCTTCACCCACCCTCTTTCTCCTTTTCTGCTGAGCCGAAGCGGCTCTTTAGATCCCCGAGTGGAATCCCTGATGAAAACCTGACCCAGTCCACAGGTCTCTTTTTCTTTCCTCACGGTCTCCTGCTCTTCATCGTGACTTTTCCCCGACTCTGTATCGGGTTTCGGGGTTTCGCGTTCCCCGTTGTCAAGAGTTCTTGACCCTTTGAACTCCTGATCACCGATTCTCCGATGAGCGCTCTTTTGCCCTTAGCCCATCCGAGCTATACAATGGTCCATGTGACCTGCTACCATATGACCACAACCATATAGCTTTCCATCGGGGTTTCGGGGTTCGCGACGTCAATGTGCACGCATCCTCCGGACTCGCGATTCTCCGATCCCCGATGGCTCATGG
>ML781426.1:353701-379684 GCA_009831015.1 Picea engelmannii | reverse complement strand
ACCACTCCCCCCCCCTCTGAGTAGACCACTTACCGCTTGCCTTTATTGCCTCCCTCTCTCCTGACACATGTCTCCCAATCAATCTCCCTCCTTTGTCTGTCACATCTCCCACTCCCGCTCCCCCTCTCACCTCTCGACATGTGTCTTCCACTTCCCTGACATGTCACCTCTGCATGTTCCTTCCCCCCTTCGATTCCTCTCACCTCCCGACACATGTTCCACTTCTCTCCATGTCACCTATGTCATGTCCTTGTGTCCCCCTCGACTAATCACAAACCACCGTAGCCTCCCCTTTGCCTCCACATCCTCTCCTGCGTTGCGTCACCCCCACACATTTACACCTCAACACCCACGCATACACAGTATCCTGTCAGTCGTGCCCATCACCTCATCCTCGTCATCTCCGTCCATGTCCACCAGCTGGGTCCATCTACAAAGGTCCAACCAACTAAGGAGAGGATGCCACGGCTTCCAGGTGTCGAGTTTGACTTGGGCCGTCCATGATCTCGATGAAGCAGTTATGAAGTCGGGGAGGTGGTTGAAGTTTTGTCTCCCCCATGAATGGAAATTTAGAACGATCTGACTGTGAAGGCAATCTGTCATCCCAGACAGTCTGAGATTGCATCTAACTGAGGAGACTCAAAGGGACTGGAAGAGCCTAGATCATGTCTAACAGAGAAAGGTGTGTGTGAAGGAGACTACAGGTGCAGTCTGACAGAGAAGACACAACACCATGGAAACTCAAGCAATCCTCTGCTGTTGTTTACAAATTTTTTGAGTACATGTAGGCATTTTTTCCATTTTTTTATGGTCTTTGGTTGAGCAGAGCTCCCAACCTGTAATTTTGTTCTGCCAGAGTTTTTATCTGGTTATGTAATCGACTTGAGACTTTCATGTTAATAGAAGTCAGTTTCCTGTTTCTTTCCATTTTGTTTGTAAATGTTTTCTGAAACACTCAGGTATGAAGGATCCAACAGAGGATCATTATGTTGTTATGATGTAGGTTTGATCATGGTGGTGTCATGATCAATTTCATTCATTTCCATGTGTTTTCGTTTCCCTCTCACACTGGATGGCTCGGGCATGGGGGATCCAGTTGAGCTGTCACAGTTGCAGGATGATGGAGGTTTGATCATTCTATGTTTGTGATTGTGTTGCTTGCAACACATTTCAGTGTCTGAACTTGAGCTCAGGAAGGCTTATGATTTTTTATTTTTCTTCCCAGAGCTACTGGAAGGCCTGATGCCCAGAGCAGTATCGTTCATCTTTATCCTAAGTCTTCACTCTGCTCTCTCTTTAAATCAATTTCCTGACTGAAGTTAACGTGGCCCTCACTTCCCTATGCATTTCCTGTTCAGACCTGTGTTGAACATCATTTAGATTCCGATTTTTCACCCATTTGACCTCTTTAGATCAACCTGTGACATAACAAATTTGATGGGTACTGGTCTTACCTCCTCTGCAATCAGGAGGTGACTTCTGGTGCTAACACATATCACCTATTGTTTTGAAGCTGAAGTATCATATTGAGATGAGACATAGACCTTTGATTCTAAAGTTTTTGAAGATGATGAACAAATCAAGAAGTTTCTAGAAATGGTAGATGAGTTTTCTGAGACCCACATTGATCAAGAAAATCAGAATGATCCTGCTCGGATTATGCAGGAAGGAGAAAACCCAAAAAAATTCCAAGATAAAATTGCAAATCACTGAATGTTCTTACTTAAAAACAATCAAATTCCCATAGGTCTTATCCCTCTAGAAAGGTTGTTTGACCAGGATGATATACCTTTAAATTCTACTTTGTGACCTCAACCTGAAGAAGTTGAAGATTGTAACGTAGGAACAAAATAAAATCCCAAGATGGTCAAAATATCTAAATATCTTCCAACTCAAATGAAGAGTAAATATGTTGAGTTACTTAAACAATATAAATATGTTTTTGCATGGTCTTATGAAGATTTAAAAACCTATGATACTTATGTTATTGAGCATAAGATTCCCTTAAAACATGGTATTAAGCCTTTCAAGAAAAATATTAGACAAATAAACCCAATTCTTCTTCTAGTAATAGAAAAGGAGGTTAAAAAACCCCTTGATGCAAAAATCACTGTTCGCCTCAAATACTCTAAATGGGTGGCTAATTTGGTCCTTGTTAGGAAGAAGAATGGAGAAATAAGACTCTGTGTTGATTTTAGGAACCTAAATCAGTCTTCTCTTAAAGATAACTACCCACTCCCAAAAATGGATCATGTTTTAGAGAAGGTGGTAGGGGCTAACAGAGTTTCTATGATCAATGGTTTATCAGGATATAATCAGATTGTTGTTCATGAAGATGATAGAGAAAAGAGTGCATTTACTACTCCATGGGGAACTTTTGTGTATGACAAAATGCATTTTGGTTTAATGAATGCAGGAGAAACTTTCCAGAGAGAAATGGATATCGCATTCGTTGGTGAGAGAGATAAGTTTGTTTTTATTTATATGGATGATATGATTATAATGCATAACATTTGGTGCACCTCAGACAAAATTTTGACAAATGCATAAAATTTGGTTTGTCTCTAAACCGAAAAAAATCACATTTTTCCATGCAATAAGGTAAACTTTTAGGGCATATAGTTTCAAAGGATGGAATTATTGTTGATCCTAAACAAGTTGAAGCTATTGATCTGATTAATATTCCTATAAATAGAAAAGAGATTCAATCTTTTTTATGGAAAATAATGTTTTTGAGGATATTTATTCCTAATTTTGCTAAAATAATCAAATTTATTACAAATATGCTAAAGAAGGACAGCGAGGTAAAATGGACTTCAGAAGAAAAAACATCCTTCGAACGTGTTAAGAAAGCCATAGGAGAAGCACCAACATTGGTAATTCGTGACTATACAAAATAATTCTTAATCTTATCCTTTGCATCTAAACATACTGTTGCAACAATGGTCCTTCAGAAAAATGAAGAAGGATTCAAACAATCAATAGCCTTTTTTAGAAAAAGCCTCAGAGATGCAGAGCTAAGATACAACATTCTTGAAAAACAAGCTTATGCGATGGTGAAGGCTCTCAAGGCTTTCCGAACATATGTCTTGCACTAAAAAAAATTGCTTATGTACCAACAAATGCAATTAAAGATATCTTGGTTCAACGAGGCAGTGATGGAAGAAGAGGTAGATAGTTGGCTAAAATTCAAGAGTTTGATTTAGAAGTTAAACCAACCAAACTAGTGAAAGGTCAAGGTCTGGAAAGGTTGTTAGTCGAATCAAATTTCAGAGCTCTTGGAATAAACAACTTTGAGTCTTGATTCTCTTCTAGATATAGAGGAGATTGATGATCAAGTGCTTATTATTCAGATTGAAGATAAGTTTTCCTCCTCATATTGGTACAATGATATTGTTACATATCTCCTTACTCTTCAATTTCCAAATGACATGACTCCTTCTAAAGCAATAACTTTAAAGCTACATGCAATTAAGTATTTCATTATTAATGGAAAGTTATACTGGAAACACCCTCTGGGTTTCATGTTATGTTGCCTTATATAATCTGAAACAGAAGGTGTCATTGATGAGTTTCATGAAGGAGTATGCGGAGGAAATAATTCCTGGAGAGAAACAACTTACAAAATTCTAAGGGCAGGATATTATTGGCCGAAATTATTCACCGATGTAAATGAAAGGGTCGGATCTTGTAATTCATTCCAACTGTTTGCTGGTAAGCAAAATATACTTGCTTTACCTTTAATTCCAGTAAAATATGAAGCTCCTTTCCATCAATGAGGCCTATATTTTATTGGAGAAATTCATCCACAGTCGAGTGCTCAACACAGATGGATTTTGACCGCTACTGATTATTTTACGAAATGGGTTGAAGCCATTCTAACTCAGAATGCTACAGATCCAATAGTGATAAAAAATTTGGAAGAAAACATCCTAGCAAGATTTGGTTTTCCTAGGAAAATATTTATTGATAGTGCTCACGATTTTAAATCTATTGCAATGATCAATTTTTGTCAAAAATGCAATATTATTTTGGGTCATTTTACAACCTACTA
Organism: Picea engelmannii; assembly: GCA_009831015.1. Lineage (NCBI taxonomy): Eukaryota > Viridiplantae > Streptophyta > Pinopsida > Pinales > Pinaceae > Picea > Picea engelmannii. Next base: position 375,630 of record ML781426.1, on the reverse strand, counting down.
TCCTCGGGTAAATGGGTTGGCAAAATCATCTAATAAGAGTTTGATGACGATAATAAAGAAGGTTTTGACAAAATCACTTAAAATATGTCTTATGGGCAAACATAATTGGCACCAAAAAATATATAGGTATGTCTCCATTCCAATTAGTTTATGGTACTAATGTTATTCTTCCTATTAATCTCGCTTTTCCTGTGATGAAACTCTGGCATGATGCGAAAGAAGAGCTTAATGATGTTACGAGAAGAATAAATAAAATCATCGAAGTACAACAAAACAAAGTAGAAGTGGATGATAAGCTCCAAAAATATCAGGATAACATGAAAGCCATTTTTGATAAGAAATCTAAAGACGTGGAGTTTCTCCCTGACGATTTAGTTTTAAAATGGGAAGCTAGAAAGGAAGATGCAGGGAAACATGGGAAATTCGATCATCTCTGGTTCAGACCCTTCAAAATTGCAGTTGCTCAGGGAAAAAACTCATTCTCGCTCGAAAATCTTAATGGAGAGATTCTTGAGGCCCCTATCAATGGGAGTTATTTAAAACATTTCATGGAGTAGTTACTTTTCAGATTTCCATTGTATATATCGGATTGGATTGACATTGTCAATTTTTAATTTTCCATTTTTTCTTTTCTTTTTGTAAATTATCTGAGTCATTTGATCACTTGCTGTAAATATTTTCAATAAAATTATGATTGCTTGACTTAAAAAAAAAAAATAGAAAAAAAAAAGCATCTTCATCACGTATCATCTCCATTCTACAGGATTATCTAATAGTTTGTATTTCATTCCTTTTGCATAATATATCTTATTGAAGAGGAGATGAGGCTAAATAAAAGCTCGACACTCGTCTTTCAAGCATTTGATTTCTCTAAAAATAGGTGATAAATAAATAATCTACCTTTCTGAAAATTCAAAAGGAAAATAAGGTATGAGTTCCTACTCTTCTTATTGTTCGAATAAAATTTAAAAAATTATGATTAAAATAAATGTGAAGAAAGTTTTTCTCGTGATGATATTATCACCTGACCTAAAAATCAGAGATGTATAAAATTATAACTTGAAGTGTCATACTGATAAATTTTAAAGCCATCTCTGAGATAAAAAAATAAAAATAATAATAAACAAACTTGAAAGAAGTCTAAACTTAATACACAAACTTGTGTGGGATTATGACATTTTTATTCATATCCTTTGAATCCTTGATTTGGTTATTTTTTCCTCTCCCCAAGTTCTATCCACTTCAGATTTTATTTCTCCTTTCACATCCTTTTAGTCTTCATAGAAATAAAGAGACTTACCTTGACTCTGAAAACTCAAAAGCATATTTTCAAAATAAGATTAGGCGAAAATCTTTACATTCCTTTGATTTTAATTGAAAAAGTATGTTTAGTCTAATCTTGATAATTTTAGCTATGATATCAGATTTTAAACTGACAAACTCGCTCAAGGTTTATCCCTGAAAAGATTAAAATTCCCAAAATATTTCTCCTATAGGCGAAGGTGTATTGAAAATTGGAAGAAAGTTAGTTTCAGAGTATTCTCAAAATTGTTGACAAACCTTCATTTTCAGTTTAAAGAGTTTAAACATATATCATCCCTTGTATGTTTTATACAAATTGATTGCCCCCACTTCTAAATGTTAAAATATGAGACAGATGGTGAAAGGAAATTCATAATTTGATTGCCCCCATCTTGTCTAAAAGAAATGATAAAAGGAAATTCATTTATTGATTTCCCTCATCTCAGCGAAATTAAAATTCATTAATAGAAGTGGTGAAAGGAAATTCAATGGGAGAAGTATATAACTTCACCAGAGTATTTAACAAGCTCGTTGGCAGTGAAGCAATATCTATGATATCTGTAATGTTGTCATATATATCTATATATCATACTCTGTCATTTAGTTCTCTTTCTAGTGATATTTACATCATGAACCAACTAGGGATTCCCTAAATAAATATGTTACATATGCTTAACCTTGAAGCGAACAAAATCGGTCGGAGCATGATATTTTAGTTAAAATTATTTTGATTATCAATTTTAAGAAAAGGAATTTTTTAGTAGCCTAACTTGAGATCAATCATTAAGTATGTTTTAAAGATTTTGGATTTGGATGAGTTCATTTTTTCTATGTATGATTAATTCTTAAATAAAATAAGAAAACGTTTTTCAAAAAAGAAAGAATGACTCCATTTACCCAATAAAGGCACTTGGTCTACTGTTCTTTCATGCCTTAGAGGGAGCCACAATCCCCAGATGCAACCTATGTTAGAACACTTATAATTTTCAAATTTTATTCTTTTGTTTTTTACCTCTTAGAAATAAAATTTCACTAAAAAAGAAATAAACTTAGGAAATTGCATTTTAATTTAAAAACCCATTGGTCGTTATATATAAATAAAGAGCTTACAATAATAATCGTCGATGAGTTGTACTATTTGATCAAACAGTTCTTGTGATCTCCAAAATATAAAACTCGCCCGAAGTTTAAAAGAAAATCTTTAATGGACACTTCAGAGTTCGCGCTTCAGGAGTTTCAAGAAATATAAAACACAAAAACCTTGAATCTATGAAGTCTCGAAGATTTTTCCTCATGACAATTTCTAAAAGGACTTATGTATGAGTCACAGGACACGTGTCTTCTAATCTTTTCTGGCACTGACACATGGCACTTATTTTAAACATTTGTGTCATATTATTCGCTCGATTTCAAGTGACACATGTCGCTCATCCTTTTTTGACCTATCACCAAGAGTGATGTCACCTCTGCCACGTCACTTTGGAATATTTCCCTTTCAGATTTTAAACAAAGATTGGGTTCACAAAGAGCTGAAGTATCAAAGTGTTGAAGTATCAAAGCACTAAAGTAATGAATATTACAAACAAGTAAAAAGTGTTTTAAAGAATTAATAAAACATTTAATAACTTTAATTAATCATGATTAAGTGTTAATTAATCACTTCACAATTTCGGGCTTCAAGAGATTTCTCTTGTGCTACATCCAAAACTCCCGAATTCTAAATCGTCGAAGTACGAACTGCACTTTTAAAACAAATGAACTCCCAGAGATCCAAAGTTTCGGAGTTCCGAAGTCCCGAAATTCATATAACGGTTCGAACATTTACTTCGGGAATTCAGACTTCAGAGGATTTCTATCATACTTCATTCAAAATCCCTAAATACCGAACTTCTAAAATACTTAAGTCTAATACCATGTTTAAAAGAATGATTAATTAAAACACAAAAGTGATTAATTAGAGATTAACTTCTCTAGGAATTCGACCTTCGGGAATTTTTTTCCCTGTCTCATTCAAAACCTTTGAACGTCGAACCGTCGAAGTATTAATGTCATTTTATGATTGGCTAAAGTTAACGTTTTAAATAAATATTTGAATCGTCACGTAATAAATTCCATTAGATGTTTAATAACTTCTTTGTCAGTGAATCGACACAAAGATTTCTATGCTTTATGAACAATACATTTTGAATTTCAAGTCATTTTACCACTTGCAATTAGAATTTTTCCTTGCAGTATAGAGCTTACAAAATTCTCTTGTTTCAGGAAGGATAATTTCATTTTCCAGAGGATTATGGTCCCACGCAAAGCTGGGAAGAAGCAAGATGCATCAATTGATGATTCTAATCCAAACACAGACGTTCTATTAGACACGAAACTGTGAATCACAGATACCATTAAGTCTTGGAAGCATGTTTATGATATCTTAGAGCATGATATTATTAACTATCCAGACGATTATGTTGAGGAAGACAATGTGTCCTTTTGAGCCAAGCTCATATTGGTACCACATTCAAAATTGCACAAGATTTTTGCGTGACCCAAGATTTTACCCTACAATGATATGATAATTTGGGCTTTGGAGCTCATCGACATTCAAACCGGAAGCATTATCAACCATCAAAAGACCTCCGTCAGCTCTTTTCGACCGGAGAACTTACAAGTAATGTATAAACTTTCTGCTACACCCAAATATACTTACAATGAAACATTTCTCCTGGAATTTGAAAGAAAATAATGCATTCAATACGACATGAGTGGTCGTGTTATAATCAAGTCCTGGTGGGGAATTTAGGACAAATTCAAGACCGAAGCTCATGGTATGTATTCCATGACATCCTTAGATGCTCATATCTTATATATAACCATGATTCTTTGTCATTTATTTGGGAAAAAGAACCCTGCACATTTCTCAGTTGAGTGGGTGGCTATAATGAATGAAGTAGTTGAGGGCTATACTTTCAATTTGGATAAAATGTTGTCTGATAACCTGGAAAAGGAAATCACTGAGTATCAATCATTGAAATCAACAGAGCAACCTGCTCCTTTTTACATGTCTTCATATATCATGGACGCTATTTGTTTTATGACCCCATTCCCCCTGATGAACTGGAGTTGGACACTGACTATTTCTGAGCCTATACATTTCTACCACTCCAAACTATGGGAAGAAAATGCTAAATATTTCTTTTGCAAAATCTATCACAACGTAGTGGTATCGATTCATACAACTATCTATGGCCACCCACCACCCGGGATTTCAGAGAAGATTATGGAAAACTTAGGCACATTTGCACACTGGTATATTAAGGAGAACTTCTCCTACATTAGAGTGTTTGGTTGCTCCTTTCCTCCTCATGCCCTTCCACAATTTTTACCCAACATGATGGCGTGAAGAGAAGTGGCATACCAAATAGTAGCATGAGGTATCACCAAGGAATTGAAAGCATCTCAGAAAACGGTATGGCCAACTTTCCCCATTTAGGTTGGTATGTTTACATTGTTAGATTTTGGTCATACCAAAGTCAAGGCTACAACCCTGGAATATGCCAAATTAGTTGACATCGAATTCAAAAGACATGATCCATATAAAGTTGTAGATAATTATTTGTCTCAATACAACTTGAAAAGGTACATCCATGGAGAGTCTCTTTATGATGAGATTTTCATGGGAGCTAGTGTTGATTTTTCATTAACCTAGGATTAAGCATGAAGTTCATTCCATTTTTAGCATTTTACTTAAACCATAGACAATTTGTTTCAACAACCAATATCACAAGAAGAAATACCATGCACAAGTACACAAGAAGTATCATGGGAAATCCTTCTCAACAAGGGAAGCAAACCCGACCAATCCTTTGCTATATTCTTCAAGAGAAAGACCTCCACCACCATAAATAACTAGCACGCAAAAGGGTGCTTCACAAACCCTATAATACTAGTGCCCAAGAGAGGTGCACACTTTTCCCAAGAACAAGTGTTTCTTGAAATTTCCAAACTCACACTTGTGATATGATTCCTCAATGGGGAATTTACCTTTATTTGTATTAGACCGAACCTGTCAAAAGTAGTGTCTATTGGCACAACAGGGCTGACCCCAATAACTTAAAACTATAATTTATAATTTCCATATTAATTATCTTTTACATTAATTATATTTCACTTTATGGTGGGGCCGACCTGTACCCTTTACATCACAAATAGGGTTACAGGTAAGTCTGACTCTTGTACAATATAGCAAGGGATCTCATACACCCACTAGTGCTCAACCACTAGGGGAACATCCATATGTGCTCAGCCACATGTATGTCCACATATCTATCTCACTGCGTCTCACAGGAGAACCACACTCATTAGTGCTCAACCACTAGGATCATGTTCACCTGTGCTCAGCCATAAGCATGCCCAACTCAACAGATCTTCTTTCTCACTGCGTTACACATGAGAATCTTCTGGAGTATCACATCATCTCAACTCTCTACACATAGGAGGATAATACATCGTTTCATCTATGTCTCAGAACGATACACCCAACTCATGGGCTTCTCCACACATTCACTTGTGCTCAACCACATGCACGTCCAACTCAACAGATCTTCTTTCTCACTGCGTTACACAAGAGAATCATTTGGAGTATCATCTCAACCCTCTACATAGAGGAGGCCAACACAACGTTCCAGTTCTGTCTCAGATAGGAACCACACACCCATCTCATGGGTACACCCAACTCATGGGCTCTCTCTCAGGTCGACTCACTTAGTCTGTGTCCTGGAGAATGTCTCACGCAATTGTAATCATCAAAACTCCCTCTTATCTAAGGAGGCATTCTCCACTAGGCTAAGTATCTCATGAAAGTACTCAAACTTCATATTGGCAAGCGGTTTGGTGAAGATATCTGTGATATGCTCATGGGTAGGAAGGTATTGCATGTGTACTGTCTTTCTCTGCACCATTTCTTTGATATAGTGATATTTAATCTCAATGTTTTTTGATCTATCATGAAACACATGGTTCTTAGAGAGCTTCGCATAGCTCTGGTTATCACAATGAATAGTATTAGGATCCATCTCATGATCGAATAAATCAGTTAGAAGTTTGTGAAGCCACACTACTTCACGGACTCCCACACTCAATGCAATGTACTTTGCCTCTACAGTATTCAATGCCACAGAGCTTTGTTTCATGCTACACCAGGAAACCATGGCAGACCCTAAATTAAAGCAACAGTCAGAGGTGCTCTTCCATTCCACTATGCTCCCTGCCCAATCTGCATCATCATATCCATGTAGGCTCAAGTCTACACCAGAGGCGTATCTTAGGCCAAAAACAACTCTACCTCATAGGTATCTCAATACATGTTTTGCTGCTATCCAATGAGTCTGTCTTGGTTGGCTCATATTGGATAAGCACATTCACTGCATAACATATATCCGGTCTGGTGTTATCTAGATACATTAGTGATCTAATCAACTGTCTGTACATGTGTGGATCAATATATCCTGAATCAACATCACCAATCTTCTTCAAATCCATCAACATTGGTGTAAGCATGGATTTTCATTCTGTCATATCAAACTTTTTCAATATCTCCACAGTATATTTTCCTTGATTCAGGAAAATATCATCTGTCCTCTGCCATACTTCTAGTCCGAAGAAGTAATGCATCAATCATAAATCCTTCATCTCAAATTTAGAAACCAATGCTTGTTTTCATTCAACAATGAGTCTCTCTGAACCGGTGAGGAAAAGGTCATCCACATATAAGACCAAGATCCAGAATTCATTGCCATCAATGTAATAATATAGGTTTGGATCAACAACACTCTTGTTGAAGCCCAAACTCATCATGAATCCATCCATTTTCTCGTACCAAGCATGTGGTGCTTGCTTTAGTCCATACATGGATTTCTTCAACCTGCACACATGAGATTTTTCGTTGTGTATAACGAATCCTTCTGGCTACTTGATATAAACTTCTTCCTCAATTTCACCATTGAGAAAGGTTGTATTTACATGCATCTTATGTAGCTTCCAACTCATGGAAGCATCTAGTGAAATGATAGAACGGATGGAAGTGTATCAGGATACTGGAGAAAAAGTCTCATCATAGTCAACTCCCTTTACTTGCGAGAACCCTCCAGCTACAAATCTCTCTTTGTATTTCTCGATGCTTCCATCAGTTGCATGCTTGATTTTATAAATCCATTTGGAAGTCACTAAAAACTTTCCCTCTGGTCTTGGAACAATATACCATACATCATTTTTCAATATAGACTAATATTCTTCTGTCATGGCATCTTTCCATACCTGTTCACCTGAAGCTTCAACCTGACAAGAAGGCTCAGAGTCAATGATGTGGCTCATGGATAAAAGGTAGCTTGAGAATCTCTTCATTCTATTTCTCACTCTAGTTGTCCCTTGAGGGGATTTATGTCCCTCTGATTCCTGTAGAGTTTTTCGGGCCCAAGTATTCCTTTTATTTACAACTGTAATATCTCTGGGCATGTCAATTGGAGCAACTAGATCTACTGGAAAAACTGGATCAATTGGAGCAACTGGATCAACTGAAATAATGTATGTCTCCCTCTGAACTGCTGAAGGGGGAGAAGGCATTGTCTCACTATCAATTTCCATATGAGATTCTCTGGATCTTTAGAAGTCTATCTCTTCTTCAAAAGTAACATATATGTTTATTTCAATCTATCTTTGACCAAGAATGTAGATTCAGTATCTTTTAAGGATTCACTGTATCCTACAAATGTGCCCTTCCTCCTCGAAGGGTCTAGCTTGGATCTCTTCTCTTTGGTTACATGAAAATATATTGGGCACCCAAATATCCTGAAGTGTCCAATATTAGGCTTAACTCCGGTGAAGGTTTCTTCTGGAGTAATGTTCTTCAAGATATGATGAAGACTCTTGTTTTGAATATACACTGTTGTCATGCATGCTTATGCCCATAGAGTCATAGGTAGACTATGATCATATATCATCATTTTGGTTGCCTCTATGATAGTTCTATTTTTCCTCTCTGCAACCTCATTTTGTTGAGGGTTGTAAGGGACTGTGAACTCCCTCTTGATCCTTGCTTCAATATAGAAATTGCTTAAATATTTGGAAGTGTATTCTCCTCCATTATCTGATCTTAGTACCTTGATCTTTCTTCCAGTCAGTTTTTCAACCTGAGCTTTGAATTCTTGAAATTTTGCAAGGACTCCATCCTTGTTCTTCAAGAAGTAAATCCAAGTTTTCCGAGAGTGATCATCTATGAAGAGTACATAGTACAAGTACCCATTCAGAGATGCAACAGTCATTGGCCCACACACATATGAAGGAATAAAGTCCAATATTTCCTTGGATCTATTGTCACTGCTCAAAAAGGATCCTTTAATATGTTTTCCAAGAGCACAACCTTTGCAAATACCTTTATGTTGAATCTGTATCTTTGGAAGACCTATTACCATCTTCCCTAGAGCTGGGAGATCTCTATAATGAATGTGAGCAAGTCTTCTATGCCATAGATCACTCAAGATGATAGTGTCATTTAGTATGGCTTGGACTGGTTTGATGGTTAATCTGTACAAGTTGTTCTCTCGAACACCAATTACCATGGAAAAATTTATATTTGAGTATTTGTGCCATGCAAGAACTCTTTCTTCTGAAAAGGTAACCTTGTAGCCTTTGTTTTCCAAGGCATAAATGGAGACGAGGTTCCTCTTCATTCCAGGTACATATAATACTTCTCTTAGTTGAAGCTTCATATCTGAATCTAGTTGGAAGGTAGAAGTTCCAACCCATTTCACATTATATCTGGCATCATCTCCAAGAACAACATGTGGTTGTGTCTCTTTCTCAACAAAATTTGTTAGGTGATCTATAAAATTGGTCATGTTCCTGGAGGCACCACTGTCAATTAACCAAGTATTATCATTGGTAGGGGCCATACCTAAGAGTGTTGAGATATTGATTTCTTCATATCATTGAAGTCTTGACTTCTAGGGACTAAGTTTGCTTGACCTATCAAGCTTGTCTTCCATCATGATTTTGTTCATCATAATTTTAGATTATTCACAAACTCTTTTTCAACTGGGATAGAAAACCTAATGGTTTGTCTAGGATAGCAATTTTATGTTTTTTTGGACTTATGACTGCCAATAATAAGCCTTTGAAATATAGGAGAGCACTGGTGAACTTGAAGAGCTCCTTCAATGAGTTGCAGAAAACCCTAATTCTGAACTTTCTGTAGAAATTAGTGAAACCCTAGTGTTGACGTCCTTATACACACTTGCAAATGTGAGCCAAGTGATGCTCACTTAGTGTGTCCTTGGAGGCACAATGCCTAGCTTCAAAGCCCACACTGTCACTTTGGCTTAAACCTCTTCCATCTAGGCTTACTCCTAGGGAATCCAAGGGGCGTAGACCCTAGTTTCTAGATAATATCTAGAGTTTTAAGTTCTAGGAGTTGTTTTTAATTAGTTAAGGTTTGGGGGAGTATAACCTATGATGAAAAAGAAACAATGCAAGTTGCAAAGGTTTAGTATGTTAAGCAAACCCTTTCCCTAAGTCAACTAAGACTAGTGCCTAAGGTTGGGAAAGGGGTCAACTAAAGTTAAAGGGCGTTTTGTTACAATAAGATTACAAAGATTACAAAAGAATAGTTACTTTACAAAAGTTACAAAGAAAAGTTACATCCACAAGAATGTTAGATATTCACAATCAATAAGGAATGCTAAACTTACAAACTACAACACAACAGGCTAACCACGTTTTGTTTGAATGTGCAAGATATAAAGAGGATCAAAGCATTAACATCATCAACACATTAAGTTTATCATCAACATTCACAAGGATACTTAGAAGATTTAGAAGTTGAAGTACAAGTGTTCCACAATGATTATGATACTTAGTCGATTAACCCCAAAGTATTACTTGTAGATGATTAAGTTGCAACTATTAAACCACAAGATGAATTAAATTAAACCAAGGCTTACTTGCTTAGTGAGTTAAGGGATTTTTAGATTCGAAAGGATTTTAATTACCCTTATTACATGTTTCACCAAAAACCTCCTCCCCTGATTGCCAAATGACTGTTGGATGCTCAAGAAGTGAGGCAATGAGGACCACCCTAGCTTCACAGGTCAGCCCTAAGAATTGAGTTTTTACGGAAATGATGCCGTGCGCCGTGAGACCATCCCCAGTCTATCACCTTTCGTTGCCCTCCTTAATCCCCGTTTTAGATGGTGAAGATGGTGGTTCAAGGTACCCTATTAATTCTATTAAGTATGTATATCAATTGGTTAGACTTTTAGGTGTATTAGAGAGTGCTTTGGTGACTTTTGGATGCCTTAAATTGGTGATTTAATATCAAAACCGAAAATTTCATGAGCTTAAAAAAGTGTGTTATTCAAGTATGAGAATGAAGAGCATTAACACATGTAAATCAAGTAAAATCAAGTTGAATAACAATTTAGTTTGTCACCATTGATTAAACATTAACATGAAAAGCTTGTCATGAAAGAATACTAATGCACAAGGGCAAGGACAACTTGCCAAAGAAGAGGAAAAAAGAACTCAAGCTTATTACCACTTATGTTATGTTGTTAAGGCATTAAGAGAAAAGCATTAAGTGTGAAAGAGAATCTTGAAAAATTGGATGTATGCCTACACTATCAACTTATCCAACAACAATTAACTTGAGTGTGATGGCAAATGGCCTTAAAGATGTGAAAACATGAAAGGAAAACCACTTACTAAAACATTAGAGCATTAACTATTTAATGTGTTGGATTAGAGCATGTAAACAAGATAGATCTTAAGATAGCTTATAACATGTAAGTAGATTTAAGCAAGTTGATTATGCCCCAAGGGATTAAGCTAAGGATTAATATGTGTAGAGATCTAGATCTAGAATATTTAAACCATTAAAGCATTAGGAAAGATCAATAGCACATTACTTATCCTAGCCTTACGATTTTGAGGGTTTCTCTCCCAAGGTGTAGGCAATTATTTAGATTATATTAGCTTGAAAGAGAGATGAAAATCAATCCAGTAACTCAATGGAACAAGGTGGAGGCAAGCCTACCTTTAATGTGCCAATGAGGTTGTGAGGAGAGTAAGCAAGCAAAGCAACTATCGACACAAATGCTCACTAAACCCCATGTCCTAGCTTAGAAGACTCTTGAAAAATGAAAAAATGAAATTTGAACTAACCTCAAGCTATCCTAAGCTCACACGTGGGAGGTAGGTCGTACCAATTCTCCTCCCAAGCTTATGAGCAACTAAAAATCAACAAAAGAGAGTAGATATATGCACAAGAAGATAGAAAATGGAAAAGAGAGGTTGAGATTTGTTACCCACTTGAATTGAAGGGTCTTGGAGTGTTTTGTGGCTATTTTAGGGCAACTTAACCCCCTCAACCTCTTGAAAACCTACAAAAACCCACCAGCAAGCTATGTTTGCTAGAAAAGCTACACACAACCAATAATGTGAAGAAAGATTTATGTTTTTAGGGCAAAAATTTTTCTCCTTAAAAATTTATGATAAAATATTATTAAAGTGACCAATTCACTATGTTAGGCTAGCTGAAATATAACATGGAATGAAAAACAATGAAATAATGAGTAAAGAAGGAGAAAGATGGAGTTTATATGTGCTTTAAGGGATGACTCTTCCTTGAGGCATTCCCAATAAAACCCTTGAAGTCAAACCTGCAAAACTTGGCAAAATAATATGCATACAAGAAGATAATATGGTTGAATATGCTAATGAAATGAAATACTTGCACCCATTAAGCAAATCCACATATATAGATTAACAAGAATACTCGTTTCTAGATCTACCCAAGTAAAACACTTTACCTAAGAATCTCTTCTATGCAATCACCATGCCAAAACTTTACAATGTTACCTCATATGTAGCAAGAACAAAAATACTTGTTTCTCTTCCAATATCCTCCAAATCTTCTCTTTTATTACTCAAAAATGGATCTTGGAGAAATACTTGCTCCAAAACCCTAAGAGCCAAAGAATGGATGAAAGATGGACAAGAGAGAGAGAGAGAGAGAGAGAGAGAGAGAGATGAAAATCAAGTAGCATACCAATAGCTCAAGATATGGTGAGCAAATGAGGGAGGAGAGGGTTCTATTTATACTTGGGAAGGAAAATCTACCCCTCTTGGATGAGTTACAAGTGTCACACATCAAAGAAAAGTCACTTCTAGGGTTTTGGTAAGTTAGGTTTTTGGCATGGATGGATGAAGTGGAAATGAGTTGGAGTGAGTTGACAAGGATTTGATAAGTAAAATGATGCGTTGTAGGGTCTAGGGAGGCACACCAAGGGATATAATAAGTCTCCCATTAATTTTTTTATTATTTTTCACTTTTTGGAGACTTTCTAGAAGGGAGGCACACCACTCTAGGAAAAGTGACGTTTTTGCTTAATGGCTAGGTGAGGGGGTGATGTGACGGTTGGAAAAGGTTAGGAAAAATCTCTCTCACACTTTTCCATTATTACTTTATCAATTTTCCCTTAAATTACAAAAATGACATTTTTCCAATGTCATGACTTAGCAACTAAAATTGTTGTTTTGACTGACTAACACTCATGGTGGACAAACACCTAGCAAAAGTTGTCTGACTAAGCTGAAACTTGGTACAAGGGTGTAGGGGGTCTCATTCTATTTATTTTGAGCACAAATACCCCTATCAAAAATCCAAGGACCTAGTTTTTACAATTTTTTGCTCAAAAATAATTAATTAATTAAATAATTAAACCTCCAAACTTAGGGAAATTTAATTAAAAATTAATTAATTAAAAAAAACTAATCTAAACTCGTCGAAATTCCGCGAAAATTTCTAAGATGTCATACATGGTCATTTTCATCATCCCTAAACAATAGTTACCAAAGGATAAGCCCATTATAACACCCTTCACCACTTTGGAGGAATTATTGCAAGTGTGAGGGAAAAACTCAAGGGAAATCAATAAGGTTGAAACGCCCAATTGATAACCTGAGGATAAAAAAAACCTCGATGAAAGGAACTCTCCTAATGAACCCATCCCAAGGTAACTGACCTAACTATGACCAATGCAGACCTATTACATTATTAACCCATGCAGGGGTGTGGAAATTTCATTTACAAAAAGAAGTGATGGGGCCAAAAATGCCCTGTAGAATCAAAATCTTCGACAAATGAGCATCTGATGATGCATATCTTCATGGCACATGGATTTGACCCCCTAGTTGGAGAGGCAGTCAACACCTAGGACCAAAAAGTCAAAATTCTTGGAAATGCAATCTAAATCTTGTTGGAGGTGTGCGGGAGGAGGCCATACACTCTTATACACTTTTTAGCCCCAACGTCCAAGTAGCAACTCCTAAAACTCCTCATAAGGGTAGGTCGTACGGATTTTCTGGAAACCCTAGGAGGGTCGTACGATTTTGCAGAAGAGCAAGGATGAATGAAATTTGCTTGTACAATGGGTTCTTCAAAACCTGTGCTCTGAAACCATGTTGATTTTTCAATAATATAGGCTTAAGCATGAAGTTCATTCCATTTTTAGCATTTTACTTAAACCATAGACAATTTGTTGCAACAACCAAGATCACAAGAAGAAACACGATGCACAAGTACACAAAAAGTATCCTAGGAAACCCTTCTCAGCAAGGGAAGAAAACCCAACCAATACTTTGCTATATTCTTCAAGAGAAATACCTCCACCACCATAAAGAACTAGCAGACAAAAGGGTTCTTCACAAAACCTAGAAGACTAGCGCCCAAGAGAGGTGCACACTTTTCCCAAGAACAAGTGTTTGCTAAAATTTCCAAAATCATACTTGTGATATGATTCCTCAATGAGGAATTTACCTTTATTTATATTAGACTGAACCTGTCAACAGTAGTGTCTATTGGCACAACAGGGCTGACCTCAATAAATTAAAAATATAATTAATAATTTCCATATTAATTATCTTTCACTGTATGGTGGGGCCGACCTGTACACTTTACATCACAAATAAGGTTATAGGTAAGTTCGACTCTTGTACAATATAGGAAGGGATATCATACACCCACTAGTGCTCAGCCACAGGGATGTACACATCTCTATATCACTGCATCTCACAGGAGACCCATACTCACTAGTGCTCAACCACTAGGATCATGTTCACTTGTGATGAACCACAGACACTTCCAACTCAACAGATCTTCTTTCTCACTGTGTTACATAGGAGAATCATTCGGAGTATCACATGATATCAACTTGTTAGAAAAACAGGTCCATGGAGAAATAAAATAAAACAAATGTGGAAACAAAAAACAGAAGATACACATATTTACCTGGTTCACCTAGTGTGGACTACGTCCACCAGAGAAATTGCCAGGCCCTTCCTTTATTATTATCCAGCATATGGAGGGATACAACCTACAACAAACCCGTTGTAACTTCCTCTTCTTTCTCTCACAGTCTCCTATCTCAGAATACAATATTCACCATAAAGAAATAGCCGCAATACATTTCCCTCATAAAAGAGGGTTGCCTTCTAGGGAAAAAAACCCTAACATAATCTCTATCATTAGATCTGCGACCTTATAATGAATGGTCTAGATTTACAATAAAATTACAATATACATTTACAAGGAAATTTTTCCTTCGGGGGATTCACCCCCAAACCCCTGCTGGGGGCCCGCTTGCCCCCAGACCCCCTAGCCGGGGGGATAGCCCCCTCGGACCCCGCAGAAGGGGTACCCCCCCTCTGCACTCCCCCGTGTGGAAGAGTCTACATACTTCTGGGGTGTAAATACTTCATGGGGTATAAATACTTCATGGGGTATAAACAAGGCTGAAAGTAAAAGACCTATGAATCAGGAAGATAATCAGACTCCAAAACCAACACAACTCTCTGCACAGAGGAGGATAATACATCGCTTCATCTCTGTCTCAGAATGATACACCCAACTCATGGGCTTCCTCACACGTTCACATGTGCTCAACCACAGGCACATCCAACTCAGTAGATCTTCTTTCTCACTGTGTTACACAGGAGAATCATCTGGAGTATCATCTCAACTCTCTGCATAGAGGAGGCCAGCACAATGTTCGAGTTCTATCTCAGATAGGAACCACACACCCATATAATGGGTACAACCAACTCATGGGCTCTCTCTCAGGTCAACTCACTCAGTTTGTGTCCTGGAGAATTTTTCACGCAGTTGTAATCATCAACAACTAGATCATATGAATAATTTCAAAGTAGATTCCAGACTCTGCCTCTTGACCAACAAGTTGGTTTCCTCAGCTTCCAAAAGCATAGACGAAACAACTTGCCTAAAATTTTACAAGGAGAGTCCAGGCCCATGCCATCTTCACAGGACACTGAATCCATAGAATCTTAGCCAAGTTTCCCCACAAAAAACAAAGCTGAAGAAGTTGTGAAGAGTTCAGAAGGATTATTTAAAGACATAAAAACATCAATGTTAGGTATGAATGATAACCAAATATTTACTCAGTTTGAAGCATTCATGAATCAGGGACACATTTTTCCTCATTCAACACCAGTTACTTCTACTGGCACCCCAAGCTCAACCAGTCCGAAAAGCTCCACAACAATTATCTCTCATATTCCCTCATTAACCCCTTTAGCGACCAATTTTGGAACTCCTAATTCAGAGCTCGTTCAAGTAAATGATCTTACTCCTATTTTTCTTGAAGAAATTCCTCCCTCAAGTTTCTTTTTAAAAAAAAAACAGAAAGCCATTGTAAAGAGATAATATCAGCAAAAATATGGAGTTGTCACTAAAAGGCATAAAGCAGTGTATGATGGAAAAGACCAAGATGATCCTGAGTTTGGCAAGTAGGTTGCAGATTCATTAGGGGATTTTTCCACTGCCAACCAATGGTCAGTGGATAATCTGACCAATCAAATGAAAAAAAAAATCTCTTGGTGGAACAATTGAAGAATGAAATACACAGTACATAATATATTTTCAGAAACATAATGAATCAAGATATAGAACAAATCAGGTTAAACTATCAGCATCAGATGAAGTAGCTACATGATAAAATCGATATGATTTACCAGAGTTTGCAAACCAACAAAGGCATGATCACTCAACGGGACAGTCTGATAGAAAAATTGTAAGCTAAATTGTTCCTAATAGAGAATACAATGATAGAAATAATTGCTTTCAAAGAACAAGCATCTGAAATCAATGAGAAGATGGAAGTTGTCCAATAGGATCTATATCAAAAAGTGGATACTATTCATAAATAATATCAGGCAATAAATATTTCTCTGAAAAATATTTATGTCAAAGAAAAATATGTCTGTGTGGCTAGATCCAAATTTCATAAATTCATCATATGGAGGGAAAAATATAATATCCCTGGTCTCGCGCCTTTCTCACAATATGAACAAGTGAAGGGTGAAATGGCCTTGAAATTTTGGGAGACAAATCTAGAAGAAAGAAAGAAACTTGCCAGAGATGCAAAGGATGCTTGAATGGAGACATTCTCTTCTGTAAATAAAAAACTGATTGAATTTGAAGAAAATGATATCTCAGAGGCACTGGGGTAGATTGAAATAGAAATGAATAAGGAAAACTCCAGAAAAAATAAGAAAAATATTCAATCTGCCATCCAATAGATGAATCAGATTGATTTGCTTAAGATTAATGAGTTGTTTGTGAAGCCAAATTTACAATATCAAATTACAGCCCAGGAAGTGAAGACGATCTAGGAAAATCTGCCACTAGTACAAAAGAAGATGTTTGCCTTTGAATTGAATGAGAAAATTGAACCTTCAAGGTTTGTGGTAGCCTTAATGGACATGTGTACCCAAATCCATGAACAAAGGAAAGTGAGTGCATTTGGGAGAAAATGAAGGAACATATGAAGCACCAACACATCAAATCAAAAATCAACAATATCTGCATTATGTTTTTCATTTAGAATGTATTTTATCTTTAGAGAAGATATTGTGGAAAGTCCAACTACTTTTAGTTGAGACAATTTTGTATAAATATATAGATTTTAGATATATTCATGGCTTCTTCTAGCCTAATGTAAATGATAAAACTTTTTTGAATATCAATACAAGTGCAGACAAAGATTCTAAGTTTTGTTCCATTTGAGTTACATGCCTCCTCTGTGTTTCCATCTCTTATGAATTTCTTTCTGTAGTTCGTGAAGAGTGAATGATTGCAATTTAGTAATACGTCTACCATGATCATAATAATATCAGAAGTTCATTCAATAACAAATTTTCCTCTGTTATTACTGTGAGTAAAAACAAGACCAGTGACATGTGCGAATTGTTGCATTCTTAATCTCCTTTCAAGGGTACATCTTCTATTTTTATTCTACTGCAAACAAGGTGAGACTTATCTATAATTGATACATGGCTTTCTTTTAACAAATTTTTCAATCATTTCTACATCATTTGAAATTAAAATTACGACTCAGATAACGAGATACAACCTCTGTACTTTCTTATCATAAATTTCATTTAAAGATTATTTCTCAGAAAACTGAAGGTAGAAGAAAGAACTTATAAAAACATTTCATTTAAAATATTTGATGCCTGACATTATTCTTTGAGCCTTAGAATCAATCTCAGGAACAACAGGAAGGATATTGTTGTTGTTGATAAATGGAATGCAGTGAAGAAAAGAGGGGCCCTCTGGGGCCATGCTCAAGTCATCCTACTCTTAGTACTCCTTGTCTAGGACTTGTGAGGCTTGAGACATGATATGCTTAGTTATCCCTAGGGTAGGGGATAACATCTGGCTCCAACTCGGGGACATGTGATCACCATAGAGCGCATGAGAACCTCAACATCTCTGGTATGACATGTGACTTCTAAATATCAAAAAAAGGTATTAGTAATCCTTAGGGTGGTGATATCACCCCTTGTTCATAAATGATATAATAAATAGATAAAAGAGCATCTCTAATCTAGCATGTGATCATGAGCATACATATATACATAGTGAAAATGAAACTACAACTATGCTAACATGATATGCAGATGGTATGTACAATGGACGCAAAATGTCATCCTATAAATGCCTCATAATACCTACCTTTATGATTCATCATAAACCAAAACAATGACAAGTTAAAAACAAAAATAACATGAGTTAGAGCATGTATCATATCATAGGAAATCGTAAAGTCTATCTCAAGGAGGTGGGAGGGAGGGACAAAATTATTTCAAGTTACACTTCTAGAAAAGTGCTCAATCCATCTCAGAAAGGGATTGTGAAAGATTAAAGGCTCAAAATACTGACTCAAAGAGTCTGAAGGTTGACTACCTTGGATGTCATCAATCCCCAAAGTCTGAGAAGGGAAGAACAAGAATCTAGAGGATGACTGGCAATTTCTTAAAGGAAATATGAAAGACCGAGATAATAAACTTGTTCTTAAGGTATTCAACCTACCCTTGAATTCTAAAAGAAGCATTTTCCCCGAATAAAACTCAAGACAAGGGACATGTTTCCCAACTACTCCCTTAGTGACATAGTGAGGTAAAATAGTCGAAGGGAGATGAAAAACCTTGTCACAAGTACCCTGCTTTGGGCAAGCAATGTCCTCACCTTTATCAATATATGAGCATAACAGTGGTTGATAATCTTCTTCATAGAATAAATCCAAGTGCTCAAAGGAATACTCATCAAAATCCTCAAGGTATGACCGGAAATCATCATGAGAACATATAACTAGGTCACCCTTTGAGATATTTGTAACTGTATCATTCCCTTGTTGCCAAATGTCAAAATTATTAGTAACTTGATTTGATAGTTGTAAAGGCAACATTTGGAAATGATCCTCAATGTCTTAAATAAGACCCCCATCATAACCAATTACATCCCATTTACGTCTCCCAACATGTATGAACTCGTCAATATTATTAACCATGTCATTTACTTCATCATAACATGAAGGGATTAAATCATCCAAGGGATCCTCTAACACTTCTTTGCTTTCCAAATCACAAAATAAGGCATCATCAAAATATTGGAAAGGGAAACAACTTACCGTATTCACTTCTTCCTATGAAGGAGCGTCAAAGGCTTGGATGAATTCATCAAATGGAAGATCAAGTATCAGTGCCTCGTCCTGATTATCCTCGGTAGAAGCATGAGTAAATTCTCTCTCCCTCATGGGATTGGAAAACTTCATTAGGATCCCTCTCCTCAACCTCTTGTTGGGCGATGATATATTTTCCTCGATTTTTATAGCCATGTGATAATCTTCTTGGATTTTTCTTGGCCCCTTTTTACTGAGGATAAACCTTAATTGCACTAAGAGTGCATTGGTATAAATATAAACGAGGTACTTGTCTTTAGGATGATGGCTTCTAGGAATTTGTTGTAACAAATTATTGAACCTAGTATGGAATTCCTTGACAGTCTCATTCTTAGTTTGTTTCATGTAATTGAGTCTTTTTATTAGCATGTGGATATCTTCTAATTTAATACCCCATTTCTTGAGAAAGGTTTTTTCTAACTGGTCCATAGATGTGATGCTAGCATCAGGGAGATCATCATACCATTTCCTAGCATTTCCATGAAGAGTGGCAGAGAAAAGATTCATTGCCAAATCTTCAGCATCATCACTGATAGGGTGGAATTGAAAGAAAGCCCAAAAATTATCCATGCGATCTTCGATTTTAATCCCATCATTACTAGTGAATCTAGGGAGCCAATTTTCGTATCTTGGAGGCATCTATCGAGGGTAACCCATAATTTCACTCATATATAAGGGTTTAAAATTACTTGGGTCCCATTGAGAAAGCATGGTTGGATTTTTCATTAGTGAAGTCACCAGATAATCCCTTAAGGGATCATCATAGGGAAAAGAGGGAATCACCCTCAATGGAGTCGCCAGGTAAGATTTATGAAGTAAAAGGCTTTGGATAAAGGCTTACCGGAAAAAAGTGTAGTTCGAGGAAAATTGACTTGATGTTCCCCGACAATGGTACCAAAAATGTTATCGCGCAATATGTACTTGCCCAAATCCCAAGGGAAGTGAAACAAGATTGACATAACAAGGGGGTGACCTCTCATTGTCACCTTAATAGGAAACCCCGTTATGTTTATGAGTATGTTAGGATTACCCCAAGGAAGACGTCCCTAGTGACCCAAAGGGCAAGGATGCAAAGATAACCCCCCTCGCACTGGTCACTCAAGTCAAAAGGTATTATTGTGTTTATGTCTTAAGAGATGAAGCGAATGTAATGGATGAAGTGTACCTGCCTAGAAAAAGACAACAAGCAAATATGGTAGCTTCAAGTACAAAATGATATTAGTGCTTCAATAAGATAATAAACCATTGAAATGTATACTAGCTGATACAAAAATGTATCAAAATGAAAGTTTACAACAATAAGAAGTATTTTATAACAACTGCAAGAAATATGCCTCAAAATTGCTTGAAGAGACAATGGAAAGATAACATTTACTAGGCAGAATGATAATAAAATGTCACAAGCAAATTTAGAAGTGTTTAGCTAGCATTCAAAGAAAATTATGCAGATTTTTTTTTGTATTTAGATGGATGTAGAAGTCATTTATAACAACAACAAATAAGTTAGTGATTGGGGATAAAATAGGGTTAGAAATATCTTGTAAAAACTTAAAGGTTCAAGGTTTGAGTGTTGGTTTGATCTCTCAACAAAAGGAGTGTAAGGACTAGTGCCTTACAAGGGTTATGGAGTCAAAAGTTTAGCCACATTCATTTGGAGTAAGCAACAAAATGATTACATTTATCCAAGTAAAGGATAAATCCTAGAAGAGTAGTGACTAAAGTCTTCTTAGGATTCAATCTTAGGGGAGGTGAGCTACTAGAGAGTAGGTACTTCTAGGCCCTAGCAATTTTCCTCCTTCTTAGATAATTGAAAGAAATGTTTAGATGAAACCACAATTAATCAAGACCCATAAAGAGATATCACTTTAGGGATTTATATGATTGACAATATAAACCAATTAGGCAAATTCTAACAAATACAAAGTGAAGAAGTAGTAACTTAAGTTCTTCACTTCTAGAGTTTATCAAGCATGCAATTTCAGAATATTTATCATGAGCAAGAAAATGTACCATAACCATTCAAAAGTAATGAAAAAAAGAAGATTTACTTAATTCTCCAAGAATAATCATACATGAAAACACTAGATTACCAAATGACTTCACCAAAATTGATCCAAGTTGCAAGTAGAAGACTCCAAGAGAGGCGCGCATCACAATTTCAGCCAATAAAACCCTAATTAGGGTGCCAATTTCAGTCCTCTTCCTCTTATGTGAGAAGTTGTTATTCAAAATGAGAGTACTTTATCTCTATTTATACAAAACTTTGACCCTTAATTAATTTTAGGTCAAAATTAAGGCAAACCTGACCAATTTACAAATAAATTCAAATTTGACACAAATAAAATTAATAATCATCTAAAGACACCTCCAAGGGTGACATCATTTCCTTCTAGGGTGACCTTGAGGCCCTAAGGTGGAACGTTGAGCCCTAAAGGTAGGGTGTTTGGCCTCCAAAGGCCCCAAATGAATCCCACACATGCCATTAGGCTCATGATTGCCTCCAAAATGAAAACCCTAGCTTTGGATGACATTCAGGGTCATAATGGT